>JAECUM010024819.1:0-10620 GCA_016617855.1 Megalonaias nervosa | reverse complement strand
AAAATGGAATTCTTATGAGAAAATGGAGACCTCCTGAGGTACCTGTTAATGACGAGTGGTCAGAGGACTATCAGATTGTAGTTCCAAAATCTTACAGACAGGAAATACTTAGTTTGGCCCATGAAACTCATCTGGCTGGTCATCTAGGGATAAATAAAATTTATCACAAGATCTTCACTCACTTTTATTGGCCAAAAATCAAACGTGATGTTTGTAAATTTTGTAGATCTTTTCATACTTGTCAAATGGTAGGAAAACAGAATCAGAAGATACCTAAGGCTCATCTGCAGCCAGTTCCTGCATTTGAAGAACCATTTAGCAGAATTATGGTAGATTGTGTTGGTCCCTTACCTAAGACCAAGTCAGGCAACCAATATTTGTTGACCATTATGTGTGAGTCAACAAGATTCCCAGATGCAATTCCTTTGAGGAATATTATAGTTAAAGATTTGATAAAGTTTTTTACTCAATTTGGCCTTCCAAATCTGTCCAATCAGGTCAAAGGTCAAATTTCATGTCTGGAATTTTACAGTTTGTTATGCTTGAATTTGGCACTCAGAAATTCAAGTCAAAAGTGAAACTATGGTTTCACAAAACTTTACTTGAGAGAACATTTGCGTCCTGTGATAGAGTTAATTCTCTCTTGCTCATTCTTCAAAATTTTCTTCAAGTTAGATTCTACGGCCGTTACAAAGTAAAGAAGAAAATGAATGAGTTAAACTGTAATTATAGTACTCTGATCTAAATAAATTAATGGAGTACTAGATATATTAAAATAGATAGCCAAGTAAATTATACAATTAATTTAGTTGTATCTGTCCCACAAACTGAGGATTTAAGTAAGAAATTCAATTGGATACTGTTGATCTTGGAGCAACAAATCTTTGGAATTCGGAAATTATGAAAGATCTAGACCAGAAACTTTTACAGTTGCAACAACAAGAAAGGAATGAACTTAAACAGTTATTATTCGAATATGAGCACTTGTTTCCAGATATTCCTACGAGGACAAACACAATTTTTCATGGCGTTGAAATTGTAGATTCAAAACCTGGGAAACAACACCCATACAGGATGAACCCTCTCAAACAGGAATACGTGAAAAAGGAAATTCAGTATTTGCTGGAGAACGATTTCATAGAACCCAGTAAAAGTGATTGGAGTTCTCCATGCATACCTGTTCCGAAACCGAATAAAACTTTCCGTATGTGTACTGATTATAGGAAGGTGAACAGTGTGACAAAAACAGATTCATTTCCATTACCAAGAATCGATGATTGTATTGATAAAATTGGAAATGCCAAGAACGTCAGCAAATTTGACCTTCTGAAAGGGTTTTGGCAAATTCCACTTACGGAAAGAGCGAAAGAAATTTCGGCATTTGTGAGTCCAGATGGACTCTATCAATATAAAGTAATGCCGTTTGGGATGAAGGGTTCTCCAAGTACGTTTCAATGCTTGATGAATATGATTACCTCTGGTCTAGATAATTGTGATGCTTACATTGATGATGTCATCATCTACAACGACACTTGGAAAGGACGATTCGGAAATTCTTTGAAAGACTCAATGATGCTAATTTGATAATCAATTTATCTAAAAGTGAGTTCTGCCGTGCTTGTGTAACTTTTCTAGGACATATTGTGGGACATGGTTAAGTTAAACCTATTGATGCTAAGGTTAAAGCTATCTCTGATTTCCCTGTGCCTGTCAGTAAAAAGCAATTAATGCGATTTTTGGGTATGGCCAGATACTATTGAAAGTTTTGTTCCAATTTTTCTAATATTGCTGAACCTCTGACAAACTTGTTAAGTAAGAAAAAGAAGTTTCTTTGGACTGAAAAATGTTAGGAAGCTTTTGATAGATTAAAAGCCATTCGAAAAGTGCGCCGGTTCTAACAGCTCCAAATTTCAATCAGTCTTTTAAATTGTCTATGGATGCAAGTGATGTTGGGGTTGGAGCAGTATTGATTCAAGAAGACAGAAATGGTGTTGATCACCCAGTGTGCTATTTCTCTAAGAAACTAAATAAGCACCAAAGAAATTACTCAACAATCGAGAAGGAATGTTTGGCTTTAATATTGACATTACATTATTTTGAAGTTTACATTAGCTCAGCTCCTTCTCCGGTTGTTGTGTATAGTGATCACAACCCCCTTATTTTCATCGACAAGATGAAAAATAAAAATCAAAGACTATTAAGATGGAGTTTGTTTTTGCAAGAATATAATCTCAACATCAGGCACATCAAAAGAAAAGACAATTTGATTGCAGATGCACTTTCCCGTGTATAGGAATATTATTTCATATACACTTTATATAATTCATAAGAATTTTCTTATGTAATTTTGTTTACCTGTATAATTTACATATGGTAAAAAGAAAGCTTTATCATATAAATCTTTCTTTTTCTTTATGGGGGAAAATGTTACGTGTATGTAATTAAATTGCTTGTGTGTTAGTTTTAAAATTCTTTTTTAATTTTATTTTTGTTTTATTACAGTTTATTGTAATGATTGTTTTCACAGGATTCGAAATTCTTTTTCAGCAATTCTGTTTATCTAAGACGTAAAGGTGTTACATTAGCAATATTTTTAGTTCATCTTGGTCCGCGATAGTGTAAGCGCTACGCGAAACCGATTGGCTATTGGCAGGGTCATTTCGTCTAGTCTGAATAAACAATGTTTTAGTCTAGTCTGGATAAACAATGTTTTATTTTTAAATTTATTTCAGAGTGACAGTAGATAGAGGTTCTTGTTACATGACAAATTACATTTTTCTTATTGCGTTGTTCAAGTGTAAAGAGACCACGTGATCTATCTCGTGAGAAGGGAATGATAATTTGATTGGATATAATACCCTTTCTGAGCGTTTGTCAGTCAGTTGTATTTTTGAAACCTTGAAGGCTGGATAGGTTTTTATTGTTGAAACCAGATTGTTTTTGAAGTTCATTTGTTTTTGGAATTTAATAATTTATTCTCTAAAAAACCAAACGAGTATACTGTTTTATAAATTCTGTGAGAAAGAAATTCAGTGGAAATTTATTCTGGAATGATTCGGAAACATAAACTGTGATTCAGTTGAGGAATTGTTGCTATTTGTACAAGGACCACATCTGACGTCATCGCCTTCCATATTGGAACGTCGTCGAGATTTGAACCTGGATTCTAATAAAACTATTTAGTGATAGGACTTGTATTTTTCATTCTTAGTATTAAATTTTGGATTATATTCACAAACCGTAAGTCCTATTTTCCAAATTTTTACATTGTTTTCTTGGGAAATAAATTGTTTTGTTAAAATATACAAAGCTTGTTGACTTCACCCTTTTCTCTTGTTATTATTGTACGAGCCTACACGCAACAATATATATATATATATATATATATATATATATATATATATATATATACTATATATATATATATATATATATATATATATATATATATATATATATATATATATAGGAGAAGGAAAACTCTGATCCCAAACCTCCGCTGCCTTGCGGCTATACCTACTCATGGGAAAGTCTAAGGGAGTAAACCCCGACAGAAAATCCGGAGACGGAGTCCCTAAGGCGGACTGACATTGACTCCAGTGTCATGGAGAGGGGGATATGCTGCATGGGCAACAACTGATTCTCCATACTACCCTGCCCAGGCTTCTTAGCTGTACTGGAGAGGACACGCCAGCATCGTCGTAAGGTGCCGGCACAACACGGGAAGCAGCAGTTTACCGGTTCTAGGCAATAGCTCGATTGGCGTAGAGCTTGGCGCCAGGGGTTGCTTCCGAGGGTGGGAGAGACCGTCATGTCTCATTGGACAGCTACCGCCCGCCTTAAGCTGGGCAGCCCCCAATCAGTAAGATGCTGTCCCGCCATGGCCTGCCTGCTTCACTGGGTGCGTGGAGCTTAGAGAACTATCTCGACAAGCAGGCCACAAACTCCGCACCAGGCGAGACTCAAAGAAGAAAAAAGAAGACTCCAGCTCTTCGTTTCGCAAGCTGGAACGTCAGGACCATGTGTCCTGGACTCACCGATTACCTTCAGCAGATCGACAACGCACGGAAGACTGCCGTAATTGACAGGGAACTCTCCCGACTGAACGTCGAGATTGCCTGATTTCAGGAGACCAGACTGGCCGACATCGGCACCATCAGGGAAGCCAACTACACCTTCTTTTGGCAAGGAAAGTCCTCGGATGAACCTAGGCAGCACGGTGTCGGCTTCGCCGTAAAGAACACGCTCGTCGCCTTCATTGAGCCTCCGTCATCAGGCACTGAGAGGATCCTTGCCATCCGGCTGTCAACATCCTCAGGCCCAGTCAACATTTTGAGCCTGTACTCCCCAACCCTCTGCTCCACCCTAGAGGAGAAGGACCAGTTCTACGAGGCTCTGGATCAACCAATATCCAGTATCCCCAACAATAAAGGCCTCTACCTACTAGAAGACTTCAATGCTAGAGTGGGAGCTGACTACGAGGCCTGGCCCACCTGTCTCGGCTCTCATGGAAGGGGCAAGATCAACGAGAACGGTCAGCGACTGCTGCAGATGCAAGGAAATTCACCAGGTGTCATGGAGACACCCACGTTCCCGCCACTGGCACCAGCTAGACCTCGTCATCACAAGGAGTGCGGACTGGCCAGTGTCCTCCTCACCCGCAGCTACCACATCGCCGACTGCGACACGGACCACTCCCTCGTGGCCAGCAAGGTGCGAATAATACCCAAGAAGCTGTACCACGCCAAGAAGAAGGGTCGCTCACGCATCAACACCTGCTGTGCAAGAAACCCAGAGAAGACACAGCAGTTCATCAGCAAGCTGCAGGAGGCTCTCACCAAAGAGACACCTGATGACACCATCGACTCCAAGTGGTCCCACCTCCGAGACGCTGTCAAGAATTCAGCCATTACTGCCTAAGGGAAGAAGGAGCGCAAAAATACCGACTGGTATGAGGCCAACTGGGAGGCGATAGAGCCCGTGACTGAGGCGAAGAGGAAAGCCCTCCTGGCTTACAAGGCTGCGCCTAGCCCTAGTACACTGCAAGCCCTCAGGACTACCAGGAACAACGCCCAGCGGACCGCCCGCCTCTGCGCCAACACCTACTGGCTGAACGTCTGCACCAGCATACCGACAGCTGCCGACACTGGAGATGCAAGAGGCATGTACGAGGGTATCAAGAAGGCGACAGGCCCCCCTTCCTTCAAGACAGCCCCCCTCAAGTCCAAGACGGGAGTAGTCATCACAGACCAGGGGAAACAGCTGCAGCGCTGGGTTGAGCACTATCTTGAGCTGTATGCAACCCAGAACGTCGTCACCGACACCGCCCTGAACGCCATCCCAGACCTGCCAGTCATGGAGGAACTAGACACACCGCCCACCCTGGAAGAGCTCAGAAAAGCCATCGACTGCCTCGCTTGTGGGGAGGCCCCTGGGAGCGACGGCATCCCACTTGAAGTCCTCAAGAGCGGGAAACCAGCACTACTCCAGCCCTTGCACGAACTCCTCTGCCTCTGCTGGGAACAGGGACACATCCCCCAGGACATGCGAGACACCAACATCGTCACTTTGTACAAGAACAAAGGAGACCATAACGACTGCAACAACTGCCGGGTCATCTCCCTCCTCAGCATCGTCGGAAAGGCTTTCGCACGTGTCGTCCTGGTGCGCTTGCAGACCCTAGCCTCTCGCGTCTACCCAGAATCTCAGTGTGGCTTCCGAGCCGGCCGGTCAACTGTAGACATGATCTTCTCACTACGCCAGCTGCAGGAGAAGTGTCGTGAGCAGCAGATGCCCCTCTACATCGCCTTCATAGACCTGACAAAGGCGTTTGACCTGGTCAGCCGGAGCGGACTCTTCAGGCTCCTGGAGAAGATCGGCTGCCCCCCACGACTGCTCGCTATCGTCACATCCTTCCACGAGAACATGCACAGCACAGTGTGCTTCAGCGGCGCAACATCAGAGGACTTGCCAGTCAGCAGTGGAGTGAAGCAAGGCTGCGTCCTCGCGCCGACGCTCTTTGCCATCTTCTTCTCCATGCGTACTGCCTTCAAGGACTGCAGCGAGGGAGTGTACATCCACACCAGGGCTAACGGCAAGCTGTTCAACATCGCTAGTCTCCGTGCAAAGACTAAAGTCACAGAGGTTCTTATCCGTGAATTGCTCTTCGCCGACGATGCAGCCTTGACATCGCATACGGAAGATGGACTGCAGCAGCTGGTATGTCGCCTCTCCCACGCCTGAAAGGAGTTTGAACTAACCATCAGTTTGAAGAAGACGAACGTCATGGCGCAGGATGCAGACTCCCCTCCCACCATCGCCATTGTCAAAGTTTTGGCCAGGTTCCAGGTAACTCCATACAGTACGGCACTTCATAATTGCCATCATTGCAATACTGCGTATACTGATATCATTGCTCATATGCTTATCTCGTGTTCAAAAACTCAAAGGATGAGGGATCTATTTTGGTCGCATATTATCAATAATTTTGATATTGTACTTGGTGCATATCTTCATAATATATCTGACGAAAAATTTGTTCAGTACTTACTAGGAAGGGAATTCCCATACACTTGTGGACTGAATGACCCCGAAGTCTACAGAAAATTTATGATGTCAGCTGCTATATTTTCTGCAGGAAGACTACATGAATTTTGTAACTAATAGGAATGTTAGTTAACTTGTGACGTTTTATGGTTAACTAACGAAACAACGACAAATAAATGAATTAACTCAAAATTATCCCGCTTAGTTACCTCACGGATAACTTCACTGCACAGCTTTGATTACGTAGCTATATAACTGCACATAATTTTTTTATGTAATATCTTTGCTAGTTCTCAAATTTGATAATTGTATTGTGTACCTCATATATTATGTTGAGTCACAGAATATAAGAATGGTCCATTTTATTGGTAGAAATCTCTATCAGAATTCCACATACAAAATGTATTCCTATTTATATATGTATGAATACGTAATTTCTATGTGTGATTGTATGATTATATGTACGAGTTTGTGATTTACATACGTAATTGTCCTTGCCATTCTCGCGTCTGAACCAATTCTCTATTTTATTAATCTCCGAAAGGAGGATATAAAGGATGGAATGAATGAATGAACTTTCAGACTCTTTGTAAATCTCCAAGCATTGAGCGCATCGTTTTGGAATATGGAGATTTTGCGCGATAACCCGAGAGCGTTGTTTTCAGGTATTGTGAAACTGGCCTGTTAAAGGCGTTCAGTCTGCATCAAGCTCACGGGACTTGTACTGAATAGCCGTCGGTTACCGAACGAATTCAGAAGAGACGTTCGCAGGCGAATGCCAAGGTATGACTCGTCCGTGTACTTGTTTTATTTCATCTAAATACAAGTATTTGCTTTTGTTAGACTTCTTCTCGAGCAGATATTTACTGATATTTTAAGTCATTCTGTGTAATAAATGTTACCAGCTGCATGTGATATAAAAATATTTTAAAATGAAATTCATAATTTTACATAATGAGTTTATCTGAAGTTCCAGCTGTAATGGATTTGATTGCATTAGAAATCTCTTTGAAGACGATATTTTTTATGAGAGTCTACGAAGCTCCAGTTGTTATGTTGATACACGTATGTGTAATATGGATTTACCTTGGAGGATCGATATTCAGAGGTTGGCTGGTTTTCTACACCTCAATTACAAGGACGGGCCTTTTGTCACAGAGTGGCTTCATCCTAGAATTTGAAAGATTCAACATTGGAAATTCTGACGCATTTTAGTCTTAGTGTACAAGTAACAGTAGGTAAGGTGGGTATAGTTTACACCAATAGGTAAGGTGGCTACAGTTTCCAATAATGGGTAAGGTGGGTACAGTTTACAACATTATGCAATATGGGTACAGTTTACAACAATAGGCAAGGTGGGAGGTAAGGTGGGTATTAGTTTTCACTAATAGATAAGGTGGGTATAGTTTACACCAATAGGTAGGGTGGGTACAGTTTACAACAATATGTAAGGTGGGTACAGTTTACACCAATAGGTAAGGTGGGCTTAGTTTACACCAATAGGTAAGGTGGATACAGTTTACACCAATAGGTAAGGTGGGTACAGTTTACACCAATAGGTAAGGTGAGTATAGTTTATAACAATAGGTAAGGCGGGTACAGTTTACAACAATAGGTAAGGTTGATACAATTTACAAAAATAGGAAAGGTGGGTATAGTTTACAACAATAGGTAAGGTGGGTACAATTTACAACAATAGTTACTGTGTATGCAGTTTATATTATTTTGAGCGTATGCATATCGCATCTCATTCACATAATATCGTGTAATAGGAAAAGGCAAGCCCCAAATACACTTGGTAGTCCCAAAATCTTGGAACTCTTGACAGCGCAGCGAGTGTAGACTAAGACATATTCGAAAGGAATTAAAACAAAACTAACCAATTCACGTTACGTTTACTTCTAACCGACACTACAGTTAAGGTTTTGATTTGTTTTAAAAAAGAATAATGCAGAATCTCTTTTGATTTTACATCAATCTGGCAATATTAGTGACACAATCTTACTTGCGATTATCTCTCCAACAAGTATGGATTTTCATTACATTGTAATTTATTTTATCTGAGGAATATTAAGAAATTATGATTATCTATACGAAATATGAAGATGATATTTGCTTGTGTCAAGAGAATAACAGATGTATTTCATCTATCGTGAAAATACTTGAGTTTTCACGCATGAGATATTTTTCATCATGTTGATGTCTGCTGGAAAAATAATGAGTGAAAAAAATGAAATAATTTATTTCGCATGAAAAATACAATAATTCACTGGTCATCAGAAGATAAAGGAATGTATACTTCTTAAAAATACAAAATAAATCTTTTTTTCTTGAAAATAGTGTGGGACTAATTTACCGACAGTGCGATAATACGTTTCTTTCAAGTCAGTGCATTTACACTCGTGACCATCGAGCTTGTATAGAAAGCATTCATCTAAGAACTATGCCATATCGAGTATTTCTTCTCAAACCAAAAGGAAATGTTTAACTACAGCACAGCATTCAAACGTTATTTCCATCCATTTCTTCGTCTATAACTAATTCCTTTCATAGACTGTTACATTTTTTCAGGATATAGGAAAACCAAAATTATACAAACTATCACATATTCCAAAGACACAAACAATACGTAACTGGAATGTTTGCAGACAACTATTTGACATTTATTATACGTGTAGACAGTTTGTCTTCAATGGATAAAGTATATAATTCTGGTTTTAAATATATAAAAACAAATATAAATTAATATATATCTCCAAAAAGTGTGCGCAGACAATTTTTTTTTCTTCAGCGTTCTGGGAACAGAAGGCAAAAACCAATAATATCATGCCATCATGAATGTGAACACTGATGTATACGGCTCGTAGAAACCATACAAATTGCCGAACGAGGGCCACAAGCAATTTTCATAAGAGCGGAATTCAAATATTTTTCAAAGCCAAATAAGGTTATAATTTCTTCCTGCAGTCAATTCTTAATTAAGAATTCAATTTTGATGACAATATCGTCTTGCATGCAACAACTGTTGCCTCTATGCAATCGTTATGTGCAAACGTTCTTGTCGATAATCAAACGTTTCATCCATAACTCTGGTTATTACAGAGGAATGGCTGTTTTACGTCAAAATCATTCTATGTGTTCATTATAGTCGGTACGTCAGTTTCAATATAGTTAATACGTGATAGTTATGAAGATGAAATATGCCAAAGACCACTAACGGGCTTCTCTTTTCTCTTTTTTAGCATGGTCTACATTGAATATTATCACAACGAACCAAAGAGCACCAACGGGCTTTAAAGGACAAAGTATGATAATTGTCGATTTTGGAACTAAATCATATTCGGATGAAACTCATGAAGATAAAAGAGGTTCATCGATCTTCCTAAAATATGTATTGAAATCTTATCCATAAAGAAAAGCGACCATTAAAAAGCCAGAGGGGTTTCTCCTCCGTTATGGAACAGTTTTTGTGGACTATTGACACTATAGTGAAAAAGCCAGTTTCAAACTGATGTCCGAAAATGATACGTCTAAAATTAAGCGTTTGCATACAATATGCGTAATATTCAATGATGTTATATATAGGTCTGGCTTTTGTTTTATAACATCGTTGAAATGATGTATATATTGACATTGTGATTAACTCTGACACCGATGTTAATTTCCATTGAAAACGTTAACTTATGCTTGCAAAATCCTGACAGAATCGCCAGAAAATAACAATTGATGTATTCCTTGTTCATAAATAAATATTAAAATGCCGTGCAGACATTTCTGTTCGTTTGTTAAAGCCGGATGTTGCTACAATGCATAATAAAGAATAAAAACCAAATGTTCAGAACATCGCCGATCAAAGCGGTTTTGTGCATGTACTGGCGATGGAAGTTTACACTATACCTTATTTTGTTACTAATTCAATATAAAATTCATGGTTTTGAAGAAATTATTGCCGTATTTAATACATTTATTTCCACGATTGTCTTGACCTTGTATTACATCTTTTTAATTTTATGTTAAGGAAGCTAAAGTTGATCCACTAAATATGTACCGTAGAAATTTCTCTATTTTGAAAAA
>JAECUM010024818.1:0-25609 GCA_016617855.1 Megalonaias nervosa | reverse complement strand
TTTTTCAGTTACATCAGTCATTCACCTAAGTATTTATATCATCAATTTTTAGTACGAATTTACACATGAATTGCTGTCATCACTACACTTACATATGAATTGGTGTCATCACTACAAATTTGACATTTGATGTCATCACTAATCTTACACATGAATTGGTGCCATCACTACACTTACACATGAATTGGTGTCATCATTACACTTTTGACATTTGATGTCATCACGACACACATGAATTATCATTGGTATCATCACTACAGTTTTGACATTTGGTGTCATCACTACCGTTACCCGTGAATTACCATTGGTGTCATGAATACACTTTTGACATTGTGTTTATGTCATCACTACACTTTGGACGTTTGATGATGTAATCACTAAACTTTTGACATTTGCTGTCGTCACTACCCTTACACATGAATTACCATTGGTGTCATCACTACACTTTGGACGTTTGATGTAATCACTAAACTTTTGACATTTGATGTCGTCACTACCCTTACACATGAATTACCATTGGTGTCATCACTACACGTTGGACGTTTGATGTAATCACTAAACTTTTGACATTTGATGTCGTCACTACCCTTTTGACGACTGCTACGATGCAGATATGGTCATTGGATAGAATCAAACTCACAATCGATGTACATGCCTTTATTGAACATTGATTTAAGAATTAAATTTTCTATGTAAATAATTTAATAATTTAATAAATTTATATTAAGCTGATTATTTAAAAGAAATACGTTCTCCCTAAATTTCGGTTTCATATCTAACTTTTATCTATCTCAGGACAAGAAAATTCATGCCATAGATATGGTAATCTTTGTCATAATGGAAATTGCATTCAGTAATGAATTATATACTAAATAACAAGCAAGATAAATAAATAAATGACAACCTGCATCGACACATGGAATCCCCACCTGAAAGCACAAAAATTGCATACCTAAAAGGCATCGAACACTGGCTGGATTATGTGAAAAGGAATGTGTGAAACTATCTGACAGATACTATTTAATAATCTTTTTGCAAATATACAGTTGAAGTTGTCATAACGTCGTTGAGAAATGTCGGTCGCATCTTTTCGCATGGCTGAAAAAAGTCAAGCTGCCTTTGTGAGGTTAACATATTACATTAACGATTCGTTCGAAAATCTGACGTGAATGTCAAGAAAGTTAGATAACACCAGAGAATACGTATATTTATCATGATTGTGTCGAGGAGTTGATAACGTTTAAAACTAATATAATTTTCTCTTCCTTTTCTTTATATCCACGGCTATGATGCCATGATACCAGAAAAATAAAGTCTGAGTTACCACTATTAAGTTTCAGTTACCAGTATTAAGTTTCAATTACCAGAATTACGTTTCAAGTACCAGCATTATGCATTAATTGCCAGCAGGTTTTATGACAACTGAACGAATTAACTGGCAATTAAGTTCCGTCACTTCGATAAATTTTGAATATCGAATTATGACAATTTAAATTTACTTTCCTCCGTGTTGACATTTTTTTCCTACTAAAATTAAGTTTAAATGTCCACCACCTAGAGCGCAGACAAATGAAAGCGGAGATTTTCACCTTTTTAAGGAAAAGGGATTCTTAAAAATGAACAGGAAGCGAAAATGATAGAGTATTCTAAAATAAATTGCAACTCGTGCTTACTACCTGTTTAGAAGTACTCTGTAAATCGGTCCAACGGAATAATGGTTTACGTCTTGCTTTGAAATATCTTCCAGACATGACAAGAGGAACATTCGGATCACCACTTTTCATGACGGCTGGTACTAGTTGTCGAACAATTCCAAGTGTAGGCCTTTTATCTGGATCCTGGCTTAGTCTGAGGCGCATCTTATCAGTGTTTCTTCATAATTTCCCGACCCGATTCCGTCTTTTCCGTGTGCTCCTGAGAGGTGACACGAAAGGCATAAACGTGTGAAATATCACTCATATACTTAACAGAAACCGAGATACTGTTAGACTTGGGGGTCCTTCTGCTCTGCACATATCTCAAAAACGTATTGAGTTTTTTCAAACACACTCGTCATCTTCTCCTAGCTATCTACGTTTTAAATTGAATTCCAATTATATAAAAGCGCAAAAGAACAACGTAGTGAAAGGCGTTGATTATGGATCTTGCAGTCGATGGTGACGAGGTGAGAAGTAAGACTGGGATTAGCTGTTAATTCAGCTCGGATTAAATTGCAAATATTTGCTTATCTTTGTCGTTTTGCAGACGATTCTCTCTCTTATCTCAGGTCGAATATAAATCCCACTTTCTTCACTACTCTCAAATATAAAATAAATTGATTCTAATCAACTCCTCTGTCCCGGCTCAAGTTAATCCAGAACACAACTAATTTACAAGACAAAGCTGATATTTTCTAACCGATGAAGAATACGTAAGCAGCCTGATAATCAAAGATGTGTGCTGATTAGTACGAGCATTTCTAATTTATCAGTTCGGCACATCTTATTTACACTTAATTTCAACGCTGGCGATAGAACTTATTTTCATAACGTTTGTATCCTTCAGAAATTAAACAATGTCCTGTCGGTTCATACCTTTCAGACGGACAATGAATTGAAAATACAAGATAGAACTAGAATCGATAGTTTTATTCAATATTGTCCATCTTGAAACGTTTTGTAAACAAATTTTGATTATACTACACAAAAGACATATTCCATGCCTCCAAAGATAAGATCATTTCTGACAGGCTGTTGTTGATATTGACGAAATCACAGTTTGCTTGGAGAAAATTAGGTCCCAGTTCATGAAAAGTCAGTAACCAGTCTGATAAAAGGTTTACCAAAAGGTGCCGTCATCAATAGATGCTATGAAAGAACCCAATCACAGTTCTGGACGCATTTGGTTCGTTATCTGATGACGTACCGGATTGGACACTAACAAGTGGCACTCACGATTGATCAAAAACGATGTCAGAGACAGCAACAGAAAAAAATGAATATTTATTTGGCACATACTCTAAAATAATAATTTCTGTTGTGCAAAATTTAAATATATCCTATGAGCACTCGATAACTTTTGGAGAGAGTTATAATTATATATTAAAGTCAATTTTAAAACAGTCAATACAATAATTCAAACCAGGACATTACAATAATGAATCTATTGGTGTACTCGTTCAAGTTTCAATTGTTGTGACACCTTTAGTACTTTTTACAATCCACGTTGGGTATACAGCAATAGAATGGAAGCCATAAATAAATAAGAGCAACAAAAAGAACATTAGTGGTATTTTATCTCTAGGTTATGCGCTCGAAAATAATTAAAATGCCATCTTAACTTGATAAAAAAAATACTGCAAAATAAAATGGTCTCATAATGACTTGATGAGTTTTTTCCAAGATCGATGGCTGTAAAACATGGACTCTGAAGATGCATTTATCTGCCTAAGTTCTTTATTTTTACGTTGATTTTTATTTTAACATGTAACACACAGACTCAATTGCACGAAAATAAAATAAAATATTGTCGGAAATTACTGGATAGAAAGTTATTGTCCCTTCCTGCCTCTCACCCCGGGATCGTCTATATATTGTAATAATCGTATACTTTTTCATGTTTTATTCCATTTGAGAAATGATTGTATGTATATCACTGGCGTAGCAACCGCCCAAGCCATGGTGCCCATCAAACAACTTCTTCGGGAGGGGCCCCATAATTAAGTTTTACCGGAAGGGCGGGGGGAGGGGAGGGTAGGACTCAGAATTTCTTGCGACGCCAATGAGTGTATGTGTGTGTGCGTGTGCTTTGTTCGGTGACTGTTTGGTTGCTGTGATTACCTGCTGAGTGACTGACGGATTGATTGGTTGATTGATTAATTATTTCGGTCTCTAGTTCGATCTGTTTTCCGTATTGGAGCGAAAAAAAGTCAAATAAGCGTGTAAAGAGAAATACTGTCGCCAACGTTTGAAAGATTGTATTGATTTTTCATGTAATAGACATTGCTTTAAATGAGCCATGACAACACGTCAAATAAAAATAATCAGAAAAAAATAGTAACCCATGAAATCGGAAAGAACGCTTTGATATGGTAAATTATATTGTTATCTCAATGAAAGACTAATTATCTTTTGCAGGTGTTTCGCACTTCTCCTGTACTGCATTGGGAATAATGTTTGATTACCATAAATACTGTTTTCACTGACGATAACAGAAACGTCTGAAAATAAATATTACAAAGAATCCATGTGTGTGTGTGTGTGTGTGTGTGTCTCCCATTTGCTAAAAATAAGATAAAATCACTTACAACAAGGTCTGTTGAGAGTTAAGTATGGGTTCTGTTAATATCACCAAAATGAATTAATCATTGATTGTTTTTTTTACTAAACATGATTTATGTTTAAGGTCAGTGTGTTATATAAATATATGTATGTATGTATGTATGTATGTATGTATGTATGTATGTATGTATGTATGTATGTATGCATGCATGCATGTATGTATGTATGTGTGTGTGTATGTATGTATCTATGTATGTATGCATGTATGGATGGATGGAGATGAATGGATGGAGATGGATGTTTAATCTGCATTGTTTGTTTACTTTTCTCAATGATTATATGTTATGCATATCTGTATTTTTGTGTGTGTGTGTGTGTGTGTGTGTGTGTGTGTGTGTGTGTGTGCAATTTGGATTTTTAACGTAGCTTTAACAATTTTTCATTCATATCGCTACGATGTCTGCAGTGCGGCAGTTTATAGGGATGTCTAGCACTGGGGCATCATGCGGCAGACATGTAGCATCATGTCCTACCCAGTCTCATTATCCTGACACCAGGCCGACCAGTCCTAACACTAACTTCTTAATTCTGAGCGCCAAGCGAGCAGCTGTTAGTACCATTTTTATGTCTTTGTAACTGAACTTTTGTAATTTAACTTTGTCCAAAATCAAGTTAGTGACGTACCTGACCAGTAACATTTATTTCATAAACAACATAATATATAGCTAATATAGCTCTATGACTAAAGAGTAAGATCATTACTAAATGTAAACATGTTTACTTAGGGTTGAGTTAAAGATATGTATGTATATCGGTAGGAAGACATGTCTGTTGGTTTTACCATCTACTTGTCTCAATGACCGACTGGTTCTATATCTATCTTCATGCTTTTAATATGCATTGAGATCGAGTCTGTTTTAATATTCTTGAATTTTACTCATTTGATACTAAGCCTTGAAATGCGATTTCGGTTTACTGTAAGCATATTTCCACAGCATGTAAACATGGCAGTGATTACGGTTTAGACGCAAAAGTGTATGTACAAAATGTACACGTGAGACTGATTACGGTTTAGACATAAAAGTATATGTACAGAATGTACGCGTGAGAGTGATTACAGTTTAGACGTAAAAGTGTATGTACAGAATGTACACGTGAGCGTGATTACGGTTTAGACATAAAAGTATATCTACAGAATAAACACGTGGCAGTGATTACGGTTTAGACGTAGCAGCAGGGAGGGTGAACAGACCATTTTTAGGGAAGTCCGTTTCTGAAAATAAAGCTTCCCTGTGAAAATGAAAATACAAGGTCAATAATGCTAAACCGCAGGCCCGGCCTTAGGGCAAGGCGAACGAGGCAACCGCCTTGGGCCCCGCGCTTCTCCGCAATGTAGTTTGTTTGCATGGGGCCCCGCGCTCATCGCTTGCTGCCTTGGGCCCCGCACGCTGCCTTGGGCTCCGCACATCCTAGGGCCGGGCCTGCTAAACTGAAACCTCTAACCCATTGCACTAAATCGAGACCTTTACAGGGTTAGCTTTTTTTTGTCCTTTTTCTTTTGACGTTTGCATTTTCAAATTTGTATGCGCCCTCGCTTACCGACCCAGGACACTCACAGTTGGTTGTCCCCTCCCTGCTGCTGTAGCGACGCGGTTAGTAATTAATCATTAATAATATCAAATAATAAAGAGCGATTCTACGCTAACCATGGAATCTCGAACAGCTAAACTAGCTCGACAGCGACTAGGGGCAATTAAAAAACATCTTCCAGTCCGTGATTCTGTCAAGCAAAAATTACAAGAGCGTCAGGAGTCTCAGGTGGAATTTACAGAAGGTGCAGAACAGTTATTTAAACCAGTTACAAAGACTACCGAAAGTCTTCTTCCCACGTTGGAGGAAACCGCTAAAGCAACTGGAAAAATAGCAGAAAGAACTAAACAAACAAAACAGATTCTATGAGAACTTCCAGCTGAAATAGCTGCTGCTCAAACACAACAAGTACTTGAGAGTATTGAAAATACTGATGCTAAAATCGACACTGTGTAGGATCTTGTTACGTCAAGACCAAAACCAAAACCACCAGCTCGATTTACCGAAGAAGGTCGTAAAGTACTTCGAGAGAGAACTATTGCGGTAGCCTCAACAGGAGATTCAGATCGTGATAAGTTATTAGATCTAAACACCGCCAGTGTTTCAGAAAAAAAAATTGGGTTCCTTTTGTATTTCGAAAGTCCCGTGGTATATCCAGAATCATTGATAAATATAGGGATGAATTTGGAAATTTAGCGAAACGAGTTGAAGAGGTTAAAAGAGCGCCATTACCTGGAGATATATTACACCGGCCAGCCCCCATCCCCCCCCCCCAAAAAAAATTGCCATTTAGACCACCTCGTATTGAGGAAGAAGAAACAACTAGAAATGGTCTCGTCGCTCCTGGTACAGGTACCAGGGAAGTGGTCTTATTACCCCATACCCCAATAACGTTCTTGCCGATGTTGATAGATTATAAATTCTCATTGGTGGAAAACGAGCCGGCAATAATTCCCCAGAAATTAT
Source organism: Megalonaias nervosa (assembly GCA_016617855.1). Taxonomy (NCBI): domain Eukaryota; kingdom Metazoa; phylum Mollusca; class Bivalvia; order Unionida; family Unionidae; genus Megalonaias; species Megalonaias nervosa. The sequence goes on along the minus strand of JAECUM010024818.1, from coordinate 18,794 downwards.
TAATGAAGCAGCTGCTATTTGTCAGAGATTATTTACAGGCGGTATCATGGACATCAATGTTTATCGGTCCCTTATTGATGAAGTCATTGATGATTACCGCAGTGATTGATGCAATTAGATCAGTGACAAGAAAATATGATCATACATAATTCTCAGCGTTGGGACTCGGTGATGTTGCTCAGGGTCTATTCAGAAGGATAGCCTCAAAAGCAATACCGATTGCAAAGCAACTGGGAATGAAAGGAATTGATGACGTTCGTGATAAAGGTATTAGTACTGTCGGTGATGTTGCTAGTAAAGCATTCTCAGCAGTCAAAGATAGACTAGCACGATTAATACGACGAAAGCCTCAGCCAGTAAAACTGGCAAGCACCGATGTTATGCCTGCAAATATTAGTAAAATAATAAATCAAGCTGTAAATCAAAAACTAGCAGAGTTGGCTGCTGTACCACTGCCACTGGTAGAATCTGAAAAAGAAAAAAATATAATTGCTAGTTTAATAGCAGGAAGTGGTCTTCGTGCTAAACGATAGTAAAGTATAATAATCTTCAAACCTGTATCTGATCCTGCATTCGACATGGATGCTCCAGTCCTCAAAGATGAATAGGTGCGTGATTATCATTATTATTTATATGATGATCGAGAGCCAAATCAGCAAGGGCGAACTGAGCTGCAAGTTCAGGATACAAGCAGATATTTCTTACCAGCTGAAGCATTTATTGAAGTAGAAGGTGAAATTTTAAAAACAGATGATGCTGAATATGGAGCTGATGTTAGAGTTGGTTTTGTTAATAATGGCATCATGGCGTTGTTCAACAGTGCCACGTATAGCATTGACGGAAGAAACATCGAATCATGCCTGGAAAACGTCGACGTTGTCACGACGATATTGGGTCTAGCAAGATATTCCGATGATTATTCAAGATCAGCTGGTACGTCAATGATGTTTGTGAAGGATACTACTGACCACCCTAACAACAGACCGTATGATATAAGACGACCAAGAAACAATGCCGACAAAGCTGACGCTGATGTGTGGCCGGTGGTTCATGGTACTAATCCAGAATTCAACTTAGGATTCGCAGCGCGTCGATCAATGCTGAAAGATGGAAGTAGAAGATTTTCATGTGCAATTCCATTGTCCCACATTTTTGGGTTTTGCAGAAATGTCAGAAAGATTATTTTTGGAGCCAAGCATACAGTTGTACTTATAAGAAAGACTACCGACGATAATGCAATCTGGCGCCCTGTCGGTGATCCAGGTAAAGTAATACTGACAAAACTTGTATTGTGGATGCCAACAATGATACCATCATTGACCGAAGAAAAACGGCTACTTTCATTTATGGACAGCGGTGGTAAATCAACATTATCATGGTTGACGATGACCACAGATAGCATTCAAAGTAACATTAATGGTTTATTCACATGGCAGATAGCATCACAGCAAGTTGTCTCTTCACTGCGACATATATTCACTGCTTTTCAAGATACTACTAGAGTAAACTCACAATTGCATAGCACAATGATGTTTGACAAATTTGGTGATACTGAAGTTTCATTAAGGATAAACGGGCATCAAGAACCAGCTGAGGACATACTACTGAATTTTGAGAATAATCATGTTGCATGGGCATATCATCGTTTGATGACATTCATGGGACGTGACCAAAATGTTGATTCTGGGCTACAAATATCACAACTAGATTTTACAACGCTGTATCCAATCTATCACTTTTCGCTGGAACACATGGATTTATTCAGACAAACTGTCGTTGATATACACTTTCGAGCTCATGTGGCAAGAGGAGCTATTGCTGATTATATAGCAATCGCTGTTATACTCTCAGACAAAACTATGCTGCTTGAAGGTGTTGGTGGACGAATGAGAGTGATTGATGCCCCAGTGGAAAACATGTAAGCGATCCCAAGTGTACGATCAGTAATTAAATCACTCATGATATTATAATGTCATATCATCACGTTAATATTACTCTGATTCCTGGTCAGACTGAAAAAGTACAATCAGCATTAAAAAAGAGTTCTGGAATAAAAAATATTGCTGACATCAGCACCGTTGCAAGGTCCAAATAAACTATCCTTGACAGTACGTCAACTCAGGCACTTCAATGACGCCAAACGATCAAACACCGGCGTTAGACTTGATCTTTCTGCGGGTGCCATTAAGTACATTTCCAAGACGGGTGGTATATTTCCACTTCTTGCAGCTATATCAGCGTTGATAGCCGCTGCAGCCCCAGCTGTTGCAAAGCAGCTGCACTTGGTGCTGTTGGAATTGTCGCTGGGATGGCATTAAAAAAAGCAACAGGTCACGGACTAAAGAATTCCAAAAAAGGGACTTCCAAAAATGGAAGGGGTCTAAGACTGCCAGGAACCCCTAACTCGTGGTACGGTCGAGGTCTGAGACTGCCCGGAATACTTTGCTAGACGCAATTCCCACGTCCAATACTGATTTACTTGATGCTGCCAAGAAATTATGCATCAAAAACTTCAGAGGTGTATTTATGCATGATCAGTTACCAAAACAACCAAACCGTGCTGAAACTGGTATCATTAATCTTGATGGAAGTTCTGGTCCAGGTACTCACTGGGTTGCATACGCGCTTGATCCACTTGGAGTTGTTTATTTTGCTTCGTATGGGTTGGCGCCGCCAAAAGAATTTGTGAAATATATCAGCGGACTGCAAAGCATTCCGATCTGGTATTCAACATTACCAACACAGACAATAACTGATCCGCCAATATGTGGCCGTGAAGTACTCACTGTGCTCGATGCTGTGTCAACATCATCAGGGGCACCGCCTCATAAAGTCGCGCACGAGTATACCACCAGACAACATCGTCGCATAACATTTTAAATAGGTCATAGTATAATATAAAATGGTACATATTTACGGAAGACCTGCTCTGAGTCTTACTCAGGGCAAGCCCCAAGGTGACTTATCCAAATATGCAACCCATGACGATGTTAAGGATGAACTCGGTAATCTTTTGCGTCTAGCAGATGTGGATCAAAATGAAGTTGTTGTTTTTCAGGATCGGCAAGGACGGTTAAAGACGAACAATATCCCGTTGACAGATATTACTCTGCAAGTTCCATATGCGATCGAAGATAACTTTACTAAAAACGGTAAAATTAAAAACTCGGAGGAATCAAATCTAACAATACTCATGGGAGAGGTTACTGAACGAATCAGAAGAATTGGAGATATTATGTATGGCGGTCTCAACATGAGCAGAAATACAATTATTAATGTGGAGAACCAAAATCACACGATTATGTGGCAACATAAACTATTTGGACAACAACGGCGCCACGATCAGAACTGAGATCAGTAAATACGTTGCTAAAACTGCCGATGCAATGACTGGCAATCTCAACATGGGCGGAAATAGCATTGCTAATTTGAGAGAACCAGAATCAAACAATGACGCTGCAACGACAAAATACGTCGACAATAGCAACATCACGATGATGACCTCGTTAATGACAATCAATGATGGAATGACCACATTTAGATCTGAATATTCTAATCATATAACCGCGTGTACAAATTTTCGTAGAAACACAAATAGAACCATTAATGAATTTTTTTGGAAGTCCAGAAGTCATCGACATTAAGCTCTCTGACATCAAAAAGATTACCGATGGTGTAATATATTCAGTAACGTCTGAATTAGCATTATGGGAGCCACTAAATAAATCCATCAAACATACCGCTTTGGATACCGGCATATACAGGTTCTCAGTACTTGGCGTTACAACATTTATAATATCTACCACAGTTTGACGGCGTTATCCCGTTAACGGATCTTCTGGATCTGTGTTAGTGATACTGAATCAAAACGACGAGGAAACATTTGTGGTGGAACCCGAAGAAAAAAGCCTTGGCGTGTTGCACTGTTGGTGTCTTGAATTCGTCGCCAAACTACCACCTACCTAAAATTTAGCAATTTACATAATAAAGCAATCGCCAGTAATCCCAATTGACGTTCAACATTTCAAAAACGAGCAAACGTGTTTGTGGCATGCCCAACTGAAAAATATGATTGATGCGTATACAGAAAAAAAAAATTACCGCTGACGTATCGCTGCTACTGACATAATTGTATATTCTGCATCCGCCGTAAATGCTGGAACATCAATTATAATCGGACCATCATCAACCACACACATAATAGCACCAGTAAAAGGAATTGGTGTTGCGGTTATAACCGGTGTTGCTGTTATTCTTAACGTCATCGAAAAAAGATATCTACGTGCGCGGCTGATAAATTGCATGTATATAAAACGTTTTTATCAGTGGCAACACAAGCACACGCCAAATTATCATCGCTGATATCATCAGGGCTCAGTGATGGAATAATATCAGATCAGGAATTCGAAGAAATGATTATGGTTTACTATGAAGCAACTGGAAACCAAACCTCCTTGTCTAAGGACAAGGACAGATTCAGTTTCTAAAGACAATGACAAAGTCAAGGACAGAGACAGGTATTTAGATCTCTGACTTAAATAATAATGTCGCAAGATCAATCACTGGGATTGCTAGAACAAATCGTCGCTAATACAATACCACCAACAACCACGATGATATCAGTAACGTCAACCAATCCTGAATTTGACGTTAGCTTTCCAACTGCAATTCCAGCCAAGGAAATAGCTCTTGCACAATTACGAGCATATTACAGCTGGCCAAATATTAGATCAAAGTCGTTCGGTGGGTTGCAAGCAAATAATTCATTGGTATTTGCGTATAAAAATAAATTTGATGGAACCCCAGATTGGCAAGTTATTGGTGTTCCTATGGGCAGTTATCAAATAGAACAGATCAATAGTGAATTCCAACGCAGGATTAAATCTATTACAGGAAAAGAATCCAAAATCGCTATTACGGTTCATGAGCCAACATTATCAGCTGCCATTGAAATATCAACGCCTGACTACAGTGTCGATACATATCAGTCGTCGATCCGAAATGTGTTCGGATGGCAAGCAGTGCCACCACCAGCACCTCCAGCAACATCGCACCCTCAACGATCTGATTATGTTTCAGACAAGCAAATATTCTTAACCTTCCAAAGTATCGAAAAGTTTTTCCATGGAGAATTACGGAAAGAGCCAGTGTTACTTTTAGACTGGATGACAAGACATTGGATGCCGCGAGTAAATATTTCACTGCGACTGATGGTTAAATTAGGAAGAACTATATATAAATATGATGATAAAATGATCCGTATATCGACGAATACTATATTAACTCATTTCCTAATGCCATTAAACCTGAACACCAAAAAGCAGCAAACTGCGTCAGTTATTTCAAAGTTACATACAAGAATATCTCAACGACGCTCTAAAGCAACAAATCATTGCAACGGTACAGCATCCAAACCATGTTGTATCCGACCCCAAGTATGCCAATCGGATTATTATTGAAACAGCAACTGATAGTAGCTTCGCCGAGATTTCACTTCCTTATTTGTCATCAATTAAGCCTCTGTTTCTCAGACACTATGCGATTACAGTAACAGAACTACCAACATTCATATTACCAGGATTCAACTCCGATTAATTGACAAAAACTGTGAGTGATATTATTGATGAATATTTTCCAAAGATACTAGAATCATGCGGGAAAATATCCCCTCTTCAGAGTATTCTAACCCATAACAATGATCCAGACGGTGGTGGTCGTCATATATCACCAGGTATTTTCAATATTGCATCAACTATTGCCGTTAATCTGGTGTGTGATGCGATCGATGGCAGCTATCAAGTAGATCTTGAAAGATCCAGACAGGCACAGCCTTCTGTGTTACAGAAGGGATATATCTTATATTCATTCACTGCTGAAGTTCCGCCTGGATTTTTAATTGTGTCAGTACCTGTTAATCTAGTTTATTTAAGACGTCATAATCCGCTATTATCACGGATACATTTCAGATTTACTGACCAGCACGGACACCTTCTTGATCTAAGAAATGAATCTTTAATGATAAGTTTCTATGTAAAATCCTAACAATAGTCAGGGACACAGTCCTGGTGTAGCACACCAGGGGTACAAAATCAAGGAGAGTAAAAAACATCCCACCCCCTGATTATATCAGGGTATCTCGAAATACTAAAGTTTCATTGGGCCCATGGAACCTTTCAACGATAATGAAAAAATTAATTATTTTGTGTGGTATTATATAATGTATCAACACACGAGCGTTTTTGTATACAACAAAGAGGTACTCCGAAATGCCGTTAAAACAATTTTGACACTTCCCCACACAGAAAAGTTTAGTGTTATTGTGCTTATTAGTGAATATGGCGATGAAAAGGTTTTGTTAAAGCAGAAACAGTTAAATGAGCTGCAATGAGAACATGTTACTACGGCTGTATGTGACAGGGATCAAATTCTGAATTACGTACATTCTTGTCTTAAACGGTCCAAGTTACAGGAAATATTTTATGGACCGTCCGAAAATTAAAACTACCCAACACAAAAAAAGATTTTCCGTCAAAAAAAAAAAATTATAGACGCCGTTGACAAAAAACGCGCGCTATTATTAGCCGGTTACAACTTTCACTTTCACAACTTTGACTTTCACAATTGATTGTAAATAATCGGATTGTAAACAATCGGACATAATTTTTTAGCTGTATACTGATAATCTTTTTTGTTTCATATTCTTGAGATACCTCTTATCATTTACAATTCGATCATTTACAATCCGATTGTTTACAATCGCATATAATTTATCTCAACTGTCTTACACGTACATTCACAATCATTTTTTTTTTTCATATTCTTGAGATAACTCTGATCTAATTTTCTCACTCGCCTGTGCAAATGGAACGAATTGCCGGACCTTTGCATCATCGACATAAGCTAGCGATTGTTTCATTACCTGTTGGAGTAGTTTAATAAACCTGAATTCAGCTGCTGGTGTGTATCTTCCTTCCGATTTTCGTTGTTGTAATATTTCAAAATCATTTGCGATTTCTTCAGGATCAAGTTGATCAGAAAGTTGTACACGCTCATGTAATTTTTAAATTGCAGAAATAATCGCATTAATATTTTCGTGATTCATTATATGATAAATATCCGTTTAAAATATAAACAAAAAGAAGACAGTAAGAGTGATGAGCAATCTCCCGTTCCATGGGGCCCCTTCATGGTGTACCCTTCAATGAGTCTATTTTTTTTTTTTGGCTGACAGTTCTTTCTGAATGTCCTTTTATGGGGTACCCTTCAATGAGGATATTTTTCTTTCTTGACTTGTGGAAGGCTCATCACTCTTATTGTCTATTTTTACCATGAGGAGGGGGGGCTCCTGTTTTCCACCTCACAGTGATAATTTTCAAATTTTGCGCACACTTCCCCCCAAATCAAACCCCGGGAGAGTGCAAAATCAGCACCCACCACGTTGTTTAACATGCTGGGGAAGTGTACACAGATTTTATTTTCAGTTATCATTACATTTTTTTTTGTTTTAGGCTGGTGCCCCCAATTATTACAAATGCTATTTATCGCAACCTTCGACAAATTTGTCGGTCACGGGATTGGAACACTAATTCGACGCACATGCTTGGAAGTTGAGATAAAAAATCTGCAACGCTGCCGCTCTGCCACAAACCTTATCTACTATCATATGTTTATAAAGTCACCAATACCTGGAAATACAAAAATAATTCACCTGGATTACATACAAAGGGCGTGGCTTATTTTTATCTTTGTTTCTCTTTTATCCCTGACTATTGTCCCTGACAAGTCGGGGGGGGGGGGGAGCAAGGACCCTGACAAAGATAACGTTTTATAAAAATAAGCACAGAAACTCCAAAAAATTAATTTCATCTGTAAGTGCAAGTCGTCATAAAATATTAACACTGCCCTTGTAACATGGATACAAGCGAGGTTACTGTTTAATCTCTCCACAAGTGGAGAAAGCTTTACTTAACAGAGCTATTTCCCTTTGCAAATCTCAGGAGTATTTTCCTGTCTTCATAAAACTCGGGGAAAATACTTAAACACAAATAAAGAATAATATTTAAGTATTTTACTACTGAGGTTTTACTCCTAAATTTTATCAGGAGTGTTTTCCTGTCGTACTTCATTGTGAAATTCAGGAGTGTTTTCCTGTCTTACTTCATTGAAAAATTCAGGAATGAAATGCTTAAATATTATTCTTTGATTGCATTTCTTTGAAAATGCTGATCTGGTTATTTTATCTGCGACACATTGTACCGAAGCTGGGAAAATACAGAAATTTTTGGCAGCTGCATGTATCGATTAAAATTCTATTGCTTCCCATGTCTCTGTATTTCCAGATTTAACTGGTCTCGGATATTTATCATATTTTTCAGTACCTCCCCGCTTACAATTCTGACTCTGTGTAATAGCCTGAAGATTATTCAAGGAATTATCAAGTCTTTGGCCGTTAATGTGATCAATCACAAGATAGTTTTCGATCAGACCCTAAAAACACTCATACACAAATCTGTGATAGAGATACCACTTTCCTCCCAACAGTGACCTCACCAGCGTTATTTACAGAACCGACTGGTTTTTTTAGTCGACAGTTCCTAATCACATCATCACGCGATGCCTCATAATTCTTGATGATGGGGTGTTTTACAAATTCATCTGCTTATTTTCTTGTTCCATTTATGTAGTAAATATTATTTGTCTAAATTATTACTTTATTACTAGAAAAAATATGTAGAATTCTGCTAGCGTGAAAATTTAGCGAGATAATCCTCAGCAGTTTTTATAGGAGATTCAACGATATCATTCTTTTTATCATAATACCGTTTCAAAGCTCTGTATTTTTTACCGCCACATTCTACACACAGCTGCCTCCACCCCATCATCCCCGACCCCGCCGACTCCCTTGTTACATTTCAAACACGGCTTTGGTCCTAGACTTTCTAGCCGCACATCTGGATATGGTATCCACAGAATTCATTTACGCAAGCCTTATTACAAGGAGTTGCAGATCCAATCATCAACTACTTGCAACTATTCTTTGCTTGAATCATTGTATATGATAAATTAAAGTTTAATTTATAATATATATTTGCCTTAATTATTAGATGGAGGCATTTAAAAGATTATCTGCAATCAAACCCTCTCAGGCTAGATTTGATCTTGACAGAATAACCCCTGACGTATCGAGGCGAGCTCTGGTTGATGTTGATTTGACGAATAAGACTTTAATCAATCGTATCCGTGAAGCCAATAGAAAATTTCGCAGCGATGATGCGGCTTATGTGTGGTCAACATTCAGAATTAGGCAAGACGATAACCCTCAGATTGATGCTGGAATGAATCACCAGAGAGCAAAAGCAATCATTAATTATCTTGACGTTAAACAAAGATACTTTTTTTTAGAATAAAATTTATCCTAGCGGTAGACACCGCTGCGGTAGACGCCGCAGAATGAACCTGGATTATCCGTGACAAACGTGACTCTGTTCGACAATCACACCACACTGGGGATGTTGTCACGTTAAGTAAAAATTCCAAACCAGGAATACTGACGGGTATTGACAAACCATATTATGAATGAGCATACCCTATGACGGCAGTTGTTTATGCGACGTATCCGCTGAATAATACGCCTAGCGTTGATGATCTTCGATCAATGAAAATTTCAACCTTGAATTGTTTTGCTGAAAGAGTTATAGAACATTTTTCAAACGCGATACGTAGAAATGGTTTAACGGATCTGAGACGTAAAAAGATAAATGAATGGGCCGAGCGCGTTAAAGAAAATGGAGCTACAATCAAAGACGTTGCTGAGCTGGAAAGAAATTAAATTTCCAATAAGGGTGAAAACACTAACCGGCGAGATTTTGTACGAATCGAAATATAAATCAAAGGGAGCTTCGATAGAGATCGTTGATCATAACGCTGACGCGTAAACGTCGGACGTAACATTGTTTCCACAAACTCGAACTGTTAAATTTTATGACGGTGATATGTTCGATTTTATCAGAAATATCAGTAAGAGCGACCCTTTATCCGTGTGGTTGTTTCAAAGTTCCGAATGTAGAAATTATGATCAATTTGTTTGGCCTAATTTGTCGTAGAGAATGTTTTCATGATGCGATGATGAAGATTGCGTTGAAATACACTGATATTTTTGAACGATTACTCAATAATTGCTGCACCTTTCCGTCAGTTCCTGTTCGCTTTGCTCAGAAGGAAAATTCATGGAGGCCAGCACGGTTGGAATTTCTTGAAGATATGCAACGCAGTTGTGTGGGATACAGACACGGCGGATTGTGGAATACTAAATACGATTATAAAAATGTTATTTCTATCGACATGGTTGCATGTTATCCTGGAAGTTTCCTTGGAATGGGAGAGCGTTCTGAATATTTTCAAAGATTTGGACATCAAACACACGACATTAGTAGAGTTTCGATAAATGGTCCTTTGCCAGATTTTGACTTAACTGGATTTACATGTATTGAGTCATTCGAGTTTGCATCGGAAAACCTTCATCCGTTGGTTGCTGATTGGTTTGGTGGTCATTTTAATAAACGTGGTTGGACTCCAATAGTTTTATTACGATATATGCTTGATGCAAATATATTGATATCGTTAACTGTGAGTGAAGCAATACTATCGTATCGTCCACAAAAACAAGTCTGGCTAACAAATCCGAACCACTCCGTTTTCGACATCGTCGTGGGTGACGACGGCGACTAAGATGTCAATTACTATATCAGAGACTATGAACTTAAACTTCCAAAAAGATCTTGGCAGAAAAATAATTAAGAAATTTACACAAGGAGGATCATATGATCATAAACGACATTGTACAAGATTAATTATCGACGATCCAGAGCTCGATTTTATAATTGCTGATACAACAGAGAAAAAAGTATTTGCAAATCGAAATAATGTTAACCTGTCAGATGGAACTAAACTAGGCACAATTGTGAGCTTCATTGATGGTGACTCACCACAGTTTACTCATTTAAGATCTTCGATGTCAGCATATGTTTTGATAAACTTACTATCGATGATAAACATATTTCCTGATACCGTGGTTAGAGTTGCCACAGATTCATTTTATATCAGCAAAAAAAGCAAGATTGGTAAATGAATTACAGATTGATGTTGATGCATCATGGGGCGAATGGAGAATGAAAAGAGAAAAAATACTCAGTTATTCTGAATCTGCTGATTATAGATCTGAGGAGATATATTATAAAAATAGTCAAATGTCGCAACCATCATCAGCACCATAGGTATATAATCCTGTGGCCAGATATAAAACAGTTTATCTTAATGGACCTGGCGGTTCTGGTAAAACAACACGCCGATTGAATTATTTCGAAATCTTGATATGATTGTACTAACTCCGACTCACCGGCTTGACAGAGATATGAAAGAAAGAAGAATTAAGTCTCATGCTTATCAGTTCTTTCGGTGGAAGGGCGATGCGTGGACATCTGAACAAATGGGTGAGAAATATATTCCTAACATCATTATCTGGGATGAAATATGCACGGTATCCGTGGAAGTAATAAAAATGTTTCTTGATTGGTTATTAACTCGGAATACTGTTGTTATCATGTGTGGCGATCATGGTCAATCACCACCTTTTGTCGGCTCATCTCCGCATCACTGGCTAAAAGAATTTGTAGATTATTATGAGGAGATATTTGATGATCACCGGGTACTTGATTCGACGCTGAGGGAGTTCCAGAACTTAATCAGACTGCAGCCAGATAAGATTCAATGTGAAATAATGAGTGAAATAATTGCAGAAACAACAAACGACGATTTTGGAATTTGTGGCGACCTGCTGATTTGATAGTTGCAAGTCGAAATATAGTTCGTGACTTACTTCAGCAGCGATTATTTCTGCTACATAAAGAGAAGTTCGCAGATCTACCTGTACCATTGTGTTTTCGTCCAACAGATACAAATAAACAAAATATTGAATATTGAAATTCCAGGACGCTTGGTGGAACTAAGGAAACAAAAGCTCGTTCTTAATGATATTGTTGTTGTTCCTATGGATGTTGTTGAGAGCGCGTTAACGATGGATAAATCTCATTGGACTTTAGGATATTCTATAACCAATCATTCATCGCAGGGATTAACTATTTCTGATACTAATATTTGGATTATTGATGATCGTATCGAATGGTCAAATTTAGTTTATCTAGCAGTGTCGAGAGTCAGAAGAATGTATCAGTTCCGGAGGGTTATCATAGACTGCATAATGAATAATAATCAAACTCAGGAAATCAACGCATCGTTGTTAAACGATATAGTAAGGGAAAAAAGCAGTGTGACAAAAAATAAGCGCAACTTCGATCTTGATGTTAAGTTTATCATGACACTGAAACAACAAATAATCACTGTGCTTGCTGTAACACAGTAATGTTGTGGCAGTTTTCTTCTAATGACCCACGACAGTTTAATGTGGATAGAACTAATAGTAATCTCGACCACACACGCGAAAATGTGATGATGACCTATCTTGAATGTAATCGACGTCGAGGAGCTGGTGTCCTGCGAACGAATCGTCCTTTACTGAAGTGAAGGCGGTGGTAATTTTGTATCTTCAGGAATTACTTGTTATTGTTCACATACAAATCCACGCTGAGGGGCAGTTGAATCCAGTTTGTAAATTGCAGGTCTATCCGTGGATCTTACCACTCTGAAATTTTATGTGTGGTTACACTCCACACTGGGTCAGTCTCTCTTTTCTTAACCCCTCCCTCAAGCTCCCCCCGGCTCTTATAAATATCTGACAGTCACATTACCTAGTACTGGTTGTTTTGAGAAAGAATCATGTCGTTGTACTTGTATGTGCTTCTTCGAGATTGCATTAATGGGCTTCATAGAAATTCCACGAGTAATTTCATTACTTAACGCAGCTATCGCATTTGGTAGACTTGCAACCCATTCACGAGATCTCTTGTTCGACTGAACTTTGTTCACGGATATTTCCTACGCATACTGATATCCAAACAATCGCTCAGCAAGTATTCGATTAAATCGCTCAACGATTGCCTGATCGCGTTGAATTGCTGTGTGCCCTCGTCTGATTTTGACGTTATGTGGTTGTTTCATCAGAGGTGTTACATTACCAAGAAATTCTTTGCCAGGATCAACCTGTAGCAACTGTGGCCATCGCAGGCCGCCACGTTGATAAATTCGTTCAAACGCAGATGCAACTTCAGTTGCTGTCTTTGTTGATAGTGGTTCTGCTTCTTTATATCTACTTGCAACGTCAACGACAGTCAACTCGTTTTTGTATGTGCGTGATTGACGTATACCAGTTTTAATAGTATCATGCGGTAAAAACAAAATATTTGCTTGATGAACTTCATTGGGTGTGCTGGCATCAAAATGTGTGTACTGAATTTGTTTAGGTGGTGGTAGATACATTTGCCATATTGCCTGTCGTGGTAACCAATATGCAGGAACAGAACGTTCGACACCTGCTGCATCAGCAAGTTACTAATCGCTGCTCTACCCCTCCAATATCCTCTTGGGCTATAATAAATAGATTCCATATAATAGTTATCTATGATTATTTACCGGCCCCCAGCACTAATGTACCTTTCATCGCAGATCTTATCAAAAAATTAGCAAGCGATTCTCTGAGAGATTTATTTTTTTACAGACTTTAGAGTATATCGTTGTTGTAAATCTGGATTTTTATACGCGACATCATGAATGTGGCACGCTTGATCAATCGCATTTATTGGATACTCTCCAGATCTTGGTTGATCTTTTTCGTCAATTCGGATATCAGGTCTGGTTCCAGAACAACAATAATTATATCCAGGAAGATGCTTCTCGCCAGGATACGTAGCCCATGGAGCCCCTGGTAATTTTCCCAGTGAAGCAGCAATATCTCCGCCTGTTTCAACAGAGACAAATTTATATTTTTTTGTACATTTCACACACTTGTCTGTAAGCGCACGCTTTTTATTCCTCGTCGTTATTATTTTTAATCCACTGGTGGGTGTGTATGCTCTGCATCGAACACAATATAAATTCATATAATTATTGAATATTTCTACAACATGGATATCATTGATTTTCAGCTACACGAAAGCAAAAGGCCAATCAGGCATCCTCCAGCGCTACCAATATCTATCAGAGCAATTATCATAGGTCCATCCGGGTCTGGTAAGACGCAATATTACTTAATTTAATAATGATGTGGCTTAAGTGGGATAAGTTGTATTTAGTGGCACCATCTGCAGATGATCAGCGATGCTTCGACGTGCTTAAAGATTTTAATGAAGAAGCGAAGTCGTCGGATGAAGGCTGAAATGATGCTATTGGGTTTATTACCGATATTGATGATGCTCCGTCACTGGATTGTCTTCATGGAGGGATCAACAATCTCGTAGTGTACGGTGAAGTATCTAAACAATCATCTCCGGCCCGAATATTTTCCCGAGGAAGGCATAAAATCACGCAAATACCTAAAGTTATCAAGAATAACTGTAACTTTTTAGTTGTTTTTAATGGAGCTGATATTCATACTTTAAGAAACTTCCATCAAACTTGGTGCAAAAAGCGCAAGCGATTCCTGATGGATTTATCACGACAAATTTACATGATCCTCGGTCGCAATATCGAGTGGGTCACGATAAAATTTTTGGTTGAGAAACCCGTTACTTTTTTTTACCACGCTAAAGAAGCAGGGAGGGGACGACCAACAGTGAGTGTCCCTGGGTCGGTAAACGAGGGCGCATACAAATTTGAAAATACAAACGTCAAAAGAAACAATAACAAAAAATCTCTAACCCTATAGGGGTCTCGATTTAGTGCAACCCGGTTAGAGGTTTCGGTTTAGCGTTATTGACCTTGTATTTTTTATTTCATAGAAAGCTTTATTTTCAAAAACGGACTTCTCTAAAAATGGTCGGTTCACCCTCCCTGCTGCTGACGTTTAAGTATATCTAAAAAATGTACACGTGGCATTGATTACGGTTTAGACGTAACAGTATTTCTACAGCTCGCCAAGGCTCGAACAAAATTTCAACCAGTTTCATAAATATTATATTAAATCATTGCCCATTTAAGGCTGTGTTTATCACATAGTTTTTATTTTAAAGGAAATAGTTTAGAGAGAAAGAAGAAGAAATAATTTAATTGTTTCTGGCTGAGACATTGCACCTTTCAGTTCCTGCGCGTAAAAATGGTTACAGAGACTTGCTAAACTAATAATACACAGTTCTATTACTACAACCAACAACACCTAAAAGTAGATTGAATTTACAAATTATAATTAAAGAGCAACTGTCCTTATAATACTTGACACGGATAACATCATTTTTCAACACTGGATCTCCAATGGAAATTCCTGTATGATGTCAAAAAACATACTCGGGTTAGGTTAGACGCGATATATAAATCTACTTCGGTTAGAATGTTTACAATATTTATATCTCAAGTGTGTCAATATCGCTGCTATAGTTTGCGTATTGTATACAGCAGAACAATTCCATTCGAGTTGTTCGATATTCGATGTTTAAACTTAAGTCATCCTGATCACCATGCAAAGACTTTCTCATTCACATCCTTTACCTGAAACAATACATATCAGCAATACCAACATTAAATTCAAACAATCAGTATGACAAACAATCAGTACGACAAACGATCAATATATGTCACTTTCGACAGTATGCTCTCATTACACGAACATGCATGGAGCATGTGCAAAGCTGCATATCTGGAACTGAGACGCGTCAGCTTCATTCGCAATTTTGTTTCGGTTGATGCCAGTAAGCCACTTATGTTTTCCTTAGTACTTTCAAGACTTGACTATTGTAATTCACTTCTATATTGTTCGTCTCAGTATCTACTACAGAAACTTTGAAAAGTTCAAAACACGGATGCTCGGATTATCTTTAAAGTACGAATGACTGAGCACACCTCCCCCCTGCTGTCTGTAACCTCCAATGTCTATCCATTCGATCCAGAATCAAACATGAAATCTGTTCACTACGTTACATTTTGTTGACTGGCTCCAGTCCAATATATCTATCTGACCTCACACATGTGTACACCCCATCTAGAAACGTAATAGTGATATCATTCAACAGTACAAGAACAGACTGAGCAATGTTTGTTTCCTTAATTATTGTCGGCATGTGTTTGTTATGTAATGACATGGTGGGGTTTTTTTTGTAATCTTGTCTTTGTGTATGTTTTAATGAGTTATTTAATATTGTAAAGCACTTAGAGCTTCTATAGATTAGGCACTGCACTATATCCACATTATTATTATTATTATTATTATTATTATTATTATTGGAAGATGATTACTGGATGATGAAATTGGACTGAATCTAAACAAAAGATGTTGCTGAGAATACCGTAGTAATTCCAGATGTAATTTGTTTGTGACCAGACATTCCATTAGTCTATTTAATTTGGAAGAGAGCCGTGACTCGATAATTTTCTATCAGCTGGGAGACCGGCAGTTATCGACATTCATCTCGAAACAAAAGTTCCTATAAGTCAACATTTAAACCACGCCTGTCATAGAGATCGGGTGTCTGTTACAGGTTTTGACCTCTCCCCTCCAGCAATCTATCCATTGACCGTTAGCCTTGATTTTATTTGTAATGAGCCCGTGTGGAAGCAACTGGCCATATTCGAACATACGTAACCTATCTTCCCAATGTCTCTTGGGCAACAGATTCGAAACACGGCCACTAAAATGTTGATAATAATAGCAAAACATAATAAAGTTCCCGAAGGCAGCGTAAGGAAAATTCCCACTGCCGCAGCAAATCAATAAAGAGAATATAGTGCAAGAATTTTATGGGCTTATTTAGACCAATCGTATTCACCTAAAGTGATATGTTAGCATGCTGACATAAAAAAATTGAAACTGCAAACACTGTTTGTAAAGTATATCAATTATGTGATAAACAGATATATAGTATACATATGACGTCACGCTTCCAAAGAGGAGGCTACTCAAACGTTTATCAAACACCGCATTGACAGACGAAATGTCTTGGCAGTGTCGTGGTGGAGTATAAATTTTGAAAATTTCACAAATGAAACAAAACTAACATAGCCAGGTCAAAATTTATATTGTCCTCAAGTTCCGAATTTCACGTTTAACCTAGATACTCCTTGTCAAAAGTATCAAGACTTAATTTCGATACTATCTAAAGAGCTATAATGAGTTACGGGTATTGATGTGGATGGGTGGACGGCATGGCCCTGAAACAATAATAATAATAATAATAATAATAATAATAATAATAATAATAATAATAAACGACAGTGCAACTGGCGGGGCTCAAACTTCAAAGACCTATTCAAGATTCGCGGCACGAAGATCATTTCTGATGAAGTTATGCATGTAGTTAGTTACTCTAAACCAATCAGTAAAATAATTAACTTTAAAATTAATTCTCTAGATCAATGATTTATATTTAAAATCCCGTTTATCAATAAGAGGTATGTAATATTCAAATAGTATATCCGTGCGTGCGTCGGGCCGCCGTCCTTGTAAATCTATAATCTCTGAATAGATATGCCCACGTCTAACAAACTTACTGTGATTACACCTTACGTAGAATCATGATGTGGCGCACACTAAAGCTTGGTTGCTGTAACCCACTTTGAATGGTCGTGCTGGTTCTCATTCCAGTACCTTCACATAAAGCACGCACCGACGGTTCATATGTGGATGAAGGTGTATCGCTCACCAAAACTGATCGCTGTTTCCTATTTTCTAAAGTTTATTGAACAAAGTTGTGAAGACACCGACTCAGTCCATATAAGCCGCATTATCTTGTGAAATTCTGCTCAAAATCAAATCTAATTCAAATGTTTTAAAGTAAATAATGTCGCTTTCTTTAATTCGATTTTCGTCAAATCAGAAAATCAATCCAAATAAAATCTACCTGTATACCTATCTCAACCATTTGTTTTGTAAATCTAGGCAAAAATGTGTAGTATTTAATCACAAGTGAAACTCAAAATGCTTCTGAATATTTTTGCGTTACCAACTTTGATCTCAAAGATTGAAAGAAACTATGATTAGAGGAGACGTTTTACTTGCGTCAATTGAAGTATGGCAAATTATAAATTCCCCATAGCTAGTGATCAAAACTGTTTTAGAATACGCAAAAAGGGATGACCTTTAAATGACCTGGAAAGTTGAAAGTACATTTGTCTTCCTTGACCGTTGGTTTATATAGCCCTTCTGATGCTTTGTTTACTCGATTCATTAAAATTATAGGTTATTCCCTTTAGACGATACTGAGTAAATGATTATTTACGTGATCAAAAGTTACGCAAACCCTTTGAACGTGTTTCTATTTTTAAATGCAACGAATGGATAGAAGAGTTCAAAGCGAGAGAACAATTGTAAATTGCTGTACGTTTATGTGTCACATGGCCTTTTAAGTGGGTAATTCACGGTGTAAATAGACTTTACCTTAACCTAACATCATCTCAAATATTTTTATATTGGCAAGGTTTTCAGATTATTCTATCATCAATTTACACGGTCATGTCGCAGGTGGATATTGTATATAGAGACAAAATATAATCCTTAAGTCACGTTCCACGTAAAAGGATATAGCTTAAGACATTCCCTCCATTTAGTCATTATACTTCAAGAACCTCAGACACCACCCCTTGCCCACCACTCTCATCCCCACCGTTTGCGTATGGCAAAGTAACACGGTCACTAACCAGGTCACAATATCAATAATGAGTGGTAAAGCCCCAAACTATGGAAGAGTAACACGGTCACT
>JAECUM010024817.1:0-19224 GCA_016617855.1 Megalonaias nervosa | reverse complement strand
AAACGAGAAAAAGAAAATTACGGAAATTGCGAAATAAATGTACAAAATAATCCTTGAATTACAAATACAAGCCCTAATAATTTCAAGTCCTTAATAAACTAAATGAAAAGTCCATAATAAATCCAAAACCTGAAGGCGATGAGGTGTCTGTGTTAGCTTATAGAGTGTTGATGTGTCAACAATCTTTGCTTGAATAAAAGTCAGATAAGTCCAGGTTTGAATTCATTATAAATTCCAGTGAATATTCCTCTCCAAGAAATTTTTTTAGAGTACTTTTGTATTTCCAGAGAAAATACCTCTCAGTGGTCTCCTTCATATGAAGAGTGTAATGCTGATTCTTACCATAAAGAGTTTTATGGTAAATTCGCATTGAGTGTGTCATGATCAGCAATAATTCTTGACATGAAGGATTGGAATGTTAATTCGGATAAATATTGCCATGATATGTATTTATTCTGATCAAGGTAAATTCGGGATATTGTGAAAATAAATGTAAATTTGACTGTGAATTTGTGAAAGTATTGCAACAGTTGTGATCTCGTTTTACTTCATTTCTCGGATACCTTTGGAATGCAAGAGTATTATAACAGTTTTGATCCAGTGATACTTCATTTCTCTGATACCTTTAGCATCAGGCTCTACTGATACCTCATTTATAAAAAAAACTTATTGTAATAATAATCCCGATAAGATTTATGACAGAGTCGGGCTTTCATTATAAACTTGATAGGGTTTCATACAAATTCGGACACACTTATTTCTAAATACAACATGAAAACAAATTATACAGCGATAAATCACATACGCAGAAAACTGGATTCACGGGAATTCTTCACGGCGGTGGAGATGCTAAAACTGGAATGATAATTTTATATTTGCTTTAACGGTTGATTTTTATATTTGTTGGTAGTCACTAAATGTGCGGTGGGAAATATTACCATGTATGTGTCTGAATTGAATCCTACTCAGGAAAAACAACTTATCATCTGAATGTGAAATGCCAACAGAATTACGCCCCATGAACGGCATCCTCTGCAACTGCAACTTGAAGTGCTGTGTGGTCTCCTGAGGCAAATTATCTTTGCAAACAGAAGTTCATGAAATTGAGATTTTCAGCATGATGTTTGAAGAGAAATATATACATTCAATGATCACACATGTATCTATTAGAAGAGGTATTCTTATTTTTTTACTGTAAAGTGTATTCTTGTACAAAAGTAACAAAATAAAGGAGTGAAGCCAAGAAGCTTTGTAAGTTTTAACAAATTAATTTATTTCCATAGAAAGCAATGTAAAAATATGAAACAGGACTCACGGTTTGTGAATATAATCCAAAATTAATCCTAGAATTCAAAAATTTAAGTCCTATCACTAAACAGTTCTAACTGAATCCGGGTTCGAATCTCGATGAAGTTCCAATATGGAAAGCAATGACGTCAGAGGAGGTCGTTGGACTGATGGTAACAGTTCATCGTTGAATCACAATTTATAATGTTCGAGTTTAGAATTCCAGAACAAATTAACACTAAATTTCTTTGTCCAAGAATTTTATAAACAAGAGCACTTGTGTGTTTTTCAGAGAATATAAATTATTAAATCCAGAAAATAGAAGAAGTATAAATCAACTGGCATCAACATAAAAAAGAACTTGAGCTCCAAATGTGTAAAATGCGATCGACAAATCTACTAGAAAACGTCTGTTTTAACCCACGATTATAGATCACATGATGGTTCAAGTGACGGGGCTACGTGATCACTAATTTGAACAGCGCAGTAAAAAAAATGCCATTTAGCACGTTGCCTGGAATAGCCCTATATAAGAATCAGATTCTCACGCTGGAAACAAATAAAAAAGAAAGACTGTATACAACTTAGCTAACACGTAGGCCGAACATGACCTTGGTAATGACCAATCATTTTCATTCAATGTTTACAAAATCGGAACCAAGGTTAAGAACTAGATTAGCTAAAAATAAAAATGAGGCAAACATTTGCGTTCTAAGCAGGTAAAAACAAAAGGCTAAATTTACTGGGAAAAATATCATATCTAGTAAACATATTATCCTTACAATAAAAGGTAATGAAACAAAAATAAAAAAACAAGAATTTAAAACTAACAAACAAGCAATTTAATAACATATACGTAACACTTCCAACATAAAGAAAAAGAAAGATTTATATAATACAGATTTCTTTTTAACATATGTAAATTATACACGAGGTAAAACAAAATTGCATAAGAAAACTCTTATGAATTATACAAAGTGTACATGAAATAATATGTTTATACACGGGAAGGTGCATCTGCAATTAAATTGTCTTTTCCTTTGATCTGCCTGATGTCAAGATTATATTCTTGTAAAAGCAAACTCCACCTTAATAATCTTTGATTTTTAGATTTCATCTTGTCGATGAAAGTTAGGGGTTGTGATCACTAAACATAACAACCGGAGAAGAAGCTGAACTAATGTAACCTTCAAAATGGTGTAATGCAAATATTAAAGTCAAACATTCCTTCTCGATTGTTGAGTAATTCCTTTGGTGCTTATTTAATTTCTTAGATAAATAGCACACTGGGTGATCAACACCATTTCTATCTTCTTGAATCAATACTGCTCCAACCCCAACATCACTTGCATCAACAGATACTTTAAAATATTGACTGAAATTTCGAGCTGTGGGAACCGGCGCACCTTTAAATATGACTTTAACTTATCGAAAGCCTCCTGACATTTTTTAGTCCAAATAAACTTCTTTTTCTTGCTTAACAAGTTTGTCAGGGGTTCAACAATATTATAAAAATTTGAACAAAATTTCCGATAGTATCCAGCCATATCCAAAACTCGCATCAGTTGCTTTCTACTGACAGGCACAGAGAAAACATCGATAGCCTTGACCTTAGCATCTATAGGTTTTACTTGTCCATGTCCCACAATATGTCCTAGAAAGGTTACACAAGCACGGCGGAACTCACTTTTAGATCAATTAATTGTCAAATTTGCATCAGCGAGTCTCTCAAAGAATTTCCGAATCGTGGAAAGATATTCTTTCCAGATGTATTTGTAAATGATGACATCATCGATGTAAGCATCAGAATTATCTAGACCAGAGGTAATCATATTCATCAAACTTTGAAATGTACTTGGCAAACTCTTCGCCACAAAAAAGGCATTACGATATATTGATAGAGTGCGTCTAGTATCGCAAATGTCGAAATTTCCTTTGCTCATTCAGTTAATGGAATTTACAAAAATTCTTTCAGAAGGTCAAATTTGGTGACGTACTTGGCATTTCCAATTTATCAATACAGTCCTCGATTCTTGGTAATGGAAATGAATCTGTGTTTCTCAAACTGTTCAACTTTCTATAATCAGTGCACATACGGAAAGTTTCATCTGGTTTCGGAACAAGTATACATGGTGAACTCCAGTCTCTTTTACTGGGCTCTATGAAATCGTTCTCCAGTAAATACTGAATTTTCTTTTTCAAGTATTTCCGTTTGAGAGGGTTCATCCTGTATGGGTGTTGTTTCACAGGTTTTGAGTCTACAATTTCAACGTCATGAAATATTGTGTTTGTACTCGTAGGGATATCTTGAAACAAGTGCTCATATTTGGATAATAACTGTTTAAGTTCATTCCATTCTGCTTCTTGCAAATGTAAAAGTTTCCGGTCAAGAGTTTTCATAATTCCCGAATTCTGAAGATTTCTCACTCCAAAATCAGTAGAGTCCGATTGAATTTCCTTCACTTAAATCCTCAGTGGGTGGTACCGGTACAAGTAAATTAATTTCATGATTTACGTAGCTATCTCTTTCAATATACTAGTACTGCAATAATTTATTTACATCGGAGTACTATTATTATAATTCAGCTCATTCATTTTCATCTTTACTTTGTAAGGGCCGTAATACCTAATTTGAAGAAAATTTTGAAGAATGAGCAAGAGAGAATGATTTCTGTTACAAGACTGAAAACTTCTCCGAAGTAAAGTTCTGTGAAACCGTAATTTCACTCTTGACTTGAATTGCTGAGTGCAAAATTCAAGCATAACTAGCTGGAAAATTCCAGACAAAATTGGAGACACAGTCTACCATAATTCTGCTAAATGGTTCGTCAAATGCAGAAATAGGTTGCAGATGAGCCTTAGGTGTCTACTGATTATGTTTTCCTACTCTTTGGCGAATATGACAAGATCTACAAAATTTACAATCATCACTTTTGATTTTTGGTCAATAAAGGTGAGTGAGGATTTTGTGATAAGTTTTATGTATCCCTAAATGACTAGCCAGAGGAGTTTCATGGGCCAAACTAAGTATGTCCTGTTTGTAAGATTTTGGAACTACAATCTGATAGTTCACTGACCACTCGTCACCAGCAAGTACCGCTTGAGGTCTCCATTTTCTCATAAGTAGTCCATTTTTAATGAAATAACAGACAGGTACTTCAGTGCCTTCAGTTTCACTAATGGCCCTCTGAAACAAACAGGAGATCTTAGGATCATTTTCCTGTTTGACGACAAGTGATTGTCGTTTATCACCCTGATTAGATAAAAGAGAATGAATATTTAATACAGGATCACTGCGATCAATACCTTTTGATTAATCCAATTTAGGAGTGAAAGCCTGACCAATCTATGTGCTTGCTAAAGGTATATTTTCCTTATCAAAATCATTCTCAAAAGCTTTCTTTGCCATAGGTCTGGTAACTGTACAAGCTGGTTATAAATCAGGGAATTCTTTTTCAAATAAGATCAACTGTCTAATTCAAAGAAGGCTTGTCAGTTACAAGTGGATTAACCACAACCTTGTCTCCATCTAGATCGTTGCCTAGTAACAAATGAATGCCCTCAACGTTTAAAGTACACATTATACCGACTGTCACAGGTCCTGAAACTAAGTCTGATGACAAATTTACAGAATGGAGAGGAACATTAACAAAGCCGCACTCTACTCCTTGAATGAGATCAAACTCATTAGAAGAGGACCTCTCAGAAAAAGACAAAATCCCTGATAATAAAAGACTCTGAGAAGCTTCTGTATCCCATATAATTTTCATAGGGATAGGATTGGCCAAATCACCCAAGAATGATGTAGAACCCTTCGACATGTGTGGTTCATAATTCTCCATAATAAAATCAGACTGGGGTTTATTACACCCAACAAAATGTATTGCTTTCAATACATGACCGTGACCTTAACCTCTTAGAAATAAGAGCATTTGGATAGATCTGTCTTGATTCTGATGGCTATATTTCACTTTGAAGCAATCATAAATGACGTGTCCTTTTTTCTTGCAATAGGGACACGTAGGAATAGACAAGGATTTTGAAGCAAGTTTATAGGCAGCTTGATTTTTAGAAGTTGTGCCAAACTGAGTTTTAGAATGAGTCGTATTAGGCTGAAATACCTTTCTACTAGTAGATTATTGAACGAACGATTTGCTTACAACAGGAACTTTATGAGTCAAGGAATACTCATCATCAGCAAGAGCAGCATTTTCCAAGTGTTTGGTCTTATGCTCTTCAAGATGATTCTTAATGTCACTAGGGATACAGTTCTTGAACTCTTCAAGTAATATAAGTTATTTGACTTTTTCATAATCATGTTCAACTTTCTTGGTTAAGCACCATCTCTCAAATGACTGCTCTTTTTCTCCAGCAAATTCGACATAAGTTTGTCCAGCTTCTTTTCTACAGTTTCTGAACTTTTGCCGATAAGCCTCAGGGACTAACGCATAACCCTTACGATGCACTCCTTAACCAAATCATAGTCAGAACTTTGCTATACTGACAGGAATGCACAACTATCTCGGGCCGTGGCATAAAGTACACATTGCAATAATTGAGTCCAATGCTCCCTTAACTATTTCAAATTTTCCGCAACTTTTTCAAAATAAATACAATATTTGTCTACTTCTGTTTCTCTAAAAGGTGGCACTAACCAGATATTTCTTGTAATGTCAAAACTTGAATTTGTATGGGAAGTGGAAATGTGCTCTTTTTCTCGCCAGCTGAATTTCTTTGATTCTAATTTGAAATTCCCTTTCATCCTTCTCTTTTTCAAATTGTCATTGTTTATGTTTCTCTCTCTCTCTCTCTCTCTCTCTCTCTCTCTCTCTCTCTCTCTCTCTCTCTCTCTCTCTCTCTCTCTCTCTCTCTCTCTCTCTCTCTCTCTCCTCTTTCTCAAATTGTAATTATTTATCTTTCTCTCGTTCCTGACTCTCTCTCCTCTTTTTCAGATTGTACTTGCATATCTTTCTCTCTTTCCTGTCTCTCTTTCTCTTCTTTCTCAAATTGCAACTGCAATTGTTTCTCTTCTAATTGCAACTGCCTTTGTTCTTTCTCTTTCTGAAGCTCGAGCTTCCTTAACTCCAATTCAATCTTGAATTTCATTTTAATTCGATTACTTGTATGTGAGAGTCTCATACCGACTTACTGACCAGAGCCAAAAAACTTTTATCAAGACCATTTTTATCTACCATATACTGAACCAAAATGTTTTTTTATTTCTTGTTTAGTTAAGGAAGCTTTTGCATCAGTAAGATCGTATTTTCTGGCAAGTTCAAGCAACTCATCTTTTATCAAACTATCTAACTGCTCCTACGTAAGACTAGAAAGAAAAGTTTCCAATTTTGATGACATTGTGAACGAAAGTCTGTTGCTTTCACTAAAGATTTCAAGCAAAATGTAAAATAGTACTTGGGATTTAAAAACTATGGAAATTTAAATTTCAACAAACAATTTTCTGAAATATTTTAACCAAAATTCATTTATCCCGGACAAGCCCCAAAGTTTCTCTTGTTTCGTGTAGACTCGGACAAATGTAACAAAAGAAACGAGTGAAGCCAACAAACTTTGTAAATTTTACACAAAATGATTTATTTCCCTAGAAAACAATGTAAAAATAGAAGAATAGTACGTATTATTTGTGAATATAATCCAAAATTTAATCCTAGGATTAAAAAATATAACTTCTATCACTAACCAATTTAATTTGGATCCAGGTTCGAATTTCGATGAAATTCCAATATGGAATCGATGACGTCAGATGAGGTTGTTGTACTAATGGCAACAGATCCTCGATTGAATCACAGTTTATAATGTTTCTGTTTATAAATCCAGAATAAATTTCCACTGAATATCTTTCTCCCAGAACTTTCATAAATATGAAGCACTCGTGTAGTTTTCTAGAGGATGAATTATTAAATTCCAAAAATTAGATGAACTTTAAAACAATCTGGCAACAATAATAAAACACCTTGAGCTCTGGGGTGTAACGATTAAGACTGGACTAATCTACTACCAATTGGCTGTTTTAAGCCTCGATTTTAGACCACATGGTAGCTAACTTGACGGATTACATGACCACTAATTTGAACATCGTATTTAAAAAATGAACATTTATCACGTATGCAAGAATCGCCCTATCTAAGTATCGGATTCTCACGCTGGGGATATAACAAAGAAAGACTGTTTACGATTCAGCTAACACGTGGGCCGAAAATGACCTTGGTAATGGCCATTCATATTCACCCGATGCTTACAAGATCTATGAACCAGGGTGAGCTAAAATAGTGCTGAAGAAATAATTATAAACTAATCGGGTCAATCCGATTTTTGGGAAAGAGATTCAAAACCAATGAAAAGTATCCTTACAAAAAAATGTTATGAAACCAAAAAGGAAAATATAAAAAAAGCAGTTTAAAACTAACACACAAGAAATTTAATTATATGTTCGTAACAATGTATTGTCGCTCTATTGAGTGATGTTTGATTTCAATAATAAAATAACGTTGTTGCTCAACAAACTTCAAAGTATGACTTCTCTTATGCAGTTCGAACCGTACCTCACCGCCTTACAGCCATGAGAAGTAACACCGTCATTGCCAGGATGTTTGAACTCGGTCTTTTTTCTATCTATCTAAGACTACCATCAACAAATTAGCATGTTGATAAGAACTTTATTTAAATAAACTGGCCTTAATGATGTGATAAAAGAATTGACCATTATCTTTCATGAAAGAGCCTAAACATCATCAACTAATTTAATTGAAATGTCCCCATAAGTAATTACAGAATACGATTAAGAAATATAGAGAAGTAAATGAAATATAAACGTGGAGTAAAACCATCTATCATGCTATCTTGAGGATGATAGTTCCTACATATTGGCCATTCCATGCTACTATACATATCAATGAAATTTGGGTTGGGAACTTACCGTACATAGCCAAGTAAGTTGGTGTGACCTTTCCACGCTACTGTACAAAGAGAATTAATTTGGATTGGACGCTCCATACTACTGTACATAGCCAAATAATTTAGTGTTGACCGTTCGATGCTACTGTAGGCAGACATGGAATTTAGATTGGCCGTTCCATGCTACTGTACAGAGACACAACAGTTTGGGTTGGCCGTTCTGTGTTACTGTACATGGACTAGGAATTTGATTGGCCCTTCCATGCCACTGTACATAGAAATGAATTTTGGTTGATCATTCTATGCTACTGTATATATCCGTGACATTTGGGTTGACCATTACATGCCATTGTACATAAACAAAGGATTTGGTGTGACTGTTCCATGTTACTGTATATATCCAAGGATTCTGGGCTCGCCGTACCATGCTACTGTCCGTAGACAAGGAATTTGATTTGGCATTTCAATGCTACTGTAGTTAGACAAGACATATTTGGTGTGGCCATTCCATGTTACTGTATAGGGACACATAAGTTAGGTTCGCTGTTATATGCTGCTGTAAATAGACAAAGAATGTGCTCTTCCAGTTTCATTCTACGGTAGATAGACGAGGATATTGTGATGGCCGTTTCATGCTACTGTATACTGACAAGTAATTTTAGTTGGCCGTTCCATGCTGCTGTACATAGACAAAACCTTTGGTTGGCCAGCTCATGCTGCTGTACATAGACAAGGAATTTGGTTGGCCGTTCCATGCCACTGTATAGAGACAAGGATTTGGTGTTTGCCGTTTCATGCTACTGTACATAGACAAGGAATATTTGGTGTGGCCGTTCCATATTACAGTATATGGACACATAATTTGGGTTGGCTACTCTGTGCTACATTACATAGACATGGAATCTGGTTTGCCAGTTCCATGCTACTGTAGATATACATGGAAATCGTGTTGGTCGTTCCTTGCTACTGTACGTAGACAAAAAATTTGTGTTGGCCCTTCCATGCCACTTTACATAGACAATAATTCTGGGTAGATCATTCCATGCTACTGTACATAGCTAAGGCATTTTGGTTGGCTGCTCCATGCTTCTGTACATTGACAAGGACTTTGGGTTAGCTGTTGCATGTTACTGTACACAGACAAGGGATTTGGGTTGGCCGATCAATGCTACTGTAAATAAGCAATGAAGCTTGATTGGCCGACCCTTGCTGCTGTACATAGCCAAGGTATTTTGGTTGTCCGTCCAATGCTGCTGTATCATGCGTTTCTCTCAATAAAACTTCCAAAAATTATCAGACAGTCCACTCAACGTAATTATGTTTTCGAATATTATCCAATATCTTCTATGTTCAGTACCACAACTTTCGCAGCTACTAAGTTTTGTTCTTTCTGTTTTCTCGATGATGACGATGCTAGAATATTCGTGCTTGAAAGAACACGAACAAGTCTGGTTGTATTAGCTCCATAGTATAACAGATCTATGCTACCTTAGAGTCCTTATGTTAGTAACTCCAGAGTGTACGAGTCATGCATTAGCTTAGAATCCAGTTCAAACAACCAAACAGATTAAAAGTCTTGTGCTAGTACGAACGAAGTTTAAGACTCATGTGTTAGTAACACCACGTCTCAAGACCACTGACTTTGATACTCTCATTCGAAATATCTTATACTTGTTAGAAACGACAAATTTTAAGAACTACGTGTTAGTGTCTCCAGAGTTGAAGAGAATTGTCGTAGTAAATCTACATTCTAAGAACCCATTGCTAGTATCTCCAAGAGTACTGTGATAAGAAAAAAACATACTTTTAATTTGATTAATCTTTTCAGCCTTGCTTTTCTTTTCCAGGTAGATGTATAGTTTTAGTTAGGTAAGTTTAATAGTTCCCTTAACTTGTCAGTTATTCATATTTAATCTTTTCTTCAGTAGTCGGCAGTAGAATTCCAGGCTTTGTCAGGATAATAAATATACAATTTGTCACATCGTTTTATTCCACAGTTGCATTAACTGTTATCTTATTTAATATCTTTGTAATAGGATTTCGAAGAAAGTCAATACGTTGGTCACGTTCCATAGATTCTCTTTCTGTATCCTTGTTGTCAGGTATCTTTTCCTGGCTTGAAAGTACCCATGCTGTTTGGTACATTTCATACTTGAATTTACCCTTGTCATCCAGTACATTTCTTGGTATTAATATAACTTTGTTGTCAGGTACATTTCCTGACGTGAACGTACCCCTTTTGACAGGTAAATTTTAGATTTGGATGTACCCTTGTTGTCAGATACATTTCCTGACTTGAATGTGTCCATGTTGTCAGGAATATCTCCTGATGTGAATCATTTTGTTAGATCTATTTCCTGTCACGAATGTATACTTGTTGTCAAGTATAACTTGTGACTTAAATGTACCCTTTTCGCCAGCTACATTTCCCTGCTTGAATGTACCCGTGTGTCAGGTACTTTTTCAGGCTTGAAGGTACTATATATGTCAGGTAATTTTCTGGCTTGAATGTACCCGTGTTGATAGGTACATTTTTTGACTTGAAGTTACTGTTGTTTTCAGGTACATGTCCTGGCTTGAATGTATAAACGTTTTCAGGAATATGTCCTGCTTTGGATGTACCCTTTTTTGTCAGATACATTTCCTGGCATGAATGTAAACTTGTTGTCAAGTACACTTCCTGACTTAAATGTTCCCTTTTTGTCAGGTACATTTCCTGGCTTGAATGTACCCATGCTATCAGGAACATTTTCTGACTTGAATTGACTCTTGTTCTCTGGTACATTTCCTGGAATCAATCATAATACCAATAAATTCACTGTCAGTGCCTTTTCACCCAGTATGACGACTTTCAAAGAACATGACCTTACGTAATATGAAGTACATTCAGGCTACAAGTTCGTAAGTTATCAAACCAGTACCAGGTGATGTCCAGTCAGAAAGCACAAGTGATGAAATAGCCACTTGCAGGTTGTGTATCCTAATCTTACCAGGGTATAATTAAACAGATGTCTCCTTCTAGGTCAGGGTATTACCTAAGTGCTAATTTAATTTCTTATCTGGAAATTGAGACAAAAGCACTTGACGGCCATCCTTGTCTGATTAATAAAGAAGCAATTGTAAAGTTATTTAATTTTTGCCACAATTATCTTTTTATTCAAAAAGAATTATAAATGGTAATTTTTTTGAAGAACGTTCATAATGATATAGTCTTTATATATCTGATTTCAGCTTATTGTAGAAGTTTTCTAAAACTTGATAATGTGCAATGCATTTAAATTAATATTTTAGGTAATTTGGTCTCCTGTAGCTTGACTTATTGTTCAATATCAGGAAGACAAATCCTAAGATTACTACATCTATCGCTGCGGACATGGGATAACTTTGACATTTTGAATCTTGATAAAATTGTAAATCTAGTTATTCTTAAAAATATACAATTCATATTGGCTTATGCATTAATTGAGCAAAACAACTACTTTTTCATCCTATGGTTTAATGAAACTTATCAAGATAAATTGATTTCCTTTCTGAGTAATCCCTTCCTCAATCGCACATGTCATTTGCATAGTTGTGTTTGATCTTCAGTAAATGTGTTATATATGCCTTGTTATTTTACAAGTTGGAAAGCCTGCTCTTCTTGCATCATATACCTTTTACTGAAACTTTTCATGATAAACTTCTTTTTTTTCGAGTAATTCTATCATCAGTTAGACATGTCATTTTACATGTTTTTTATCTCTTGTCCAGCCATCTGTAGCGCAAATGCATTCAACAGAATGGTGTTTAGCAAGTCAGCTGTTCTTGCATCCTGTATTTTAATGAAATTTTTCAAGGTGAACTGTTTTCTTTTCTGTGTAAGCCTTTCTTCAGTTGCGCATGTCATTTTTGCATTGTTCTTTTTGATATTCAGTAAATGTAGTATACATGCCTTGTTTTATTTTTTTTTTACATTTTGGACAGCCAGCTATGGCACATTTGCATTCAACATAATAGTGTTAAAGTGACTCTTCGACGTTTACATTCACATTTGGGTGGGACAGTGGTTCAGGAAATGCAACATAATATGTGCTGAATGTTTAGTTCACCTGGCAGCAAGGCCAAACGATCTTATGGTATGACCCTACATCTATAACCCATCCATTGACCATGGATTAACATTTGCCTGTACTACTCTAGCGGCCATGTTTCCATCAGTATTTGATCAAATTAGTAGTCTAGTTTAACATCATCAACATGACAAAAAAAGTTAAAATATGAGCAAGATCCATACATATTAATAAGGTGATCCTGCATTAGCAGATTGAGCATGCTTCTGTTTCACCATTACAGTTACGACCTGGTTTTGATTAAATTTGAAACATAACTTTACATTCAATATTTTGAGTAATGAGTTAGATCCATTCATACTGATGTGGCTATCTTAGATTTGATTGAATGAGTTTATTACCCTACTGGAAGTCACAGTTCTGATTGGCATTGATCAAGCTTGGAAAAAATAATTGTATCACGAAACTGGAGTCCATTAAATAAAGAAGTTATAGCCTAGATCCATTGTGACTGTATTTCAATGAAGGCCAAGTAACGATTTGGTATGGCCATGTGTCCATTATGAATTGTGTTTCGGTCAAGGTTAAGTAAAGTTTTGATATGACCCTATTCCGTTGTTTTTTGTATTTTATTCAAGGCGCTGTGTCCATTGTGTATGGTATTTTAGTCAAGGCCCTGTGTCCATTGTATATTGGTAGGTAATGGTATAGCCCCGTGTCCATTATGCACAGTATTTCATTCAAGGTCAAGTAATGTTAACATATGTCTGTGCGTCTGTTGCGCACTGTTTTTTTCAGCAAAGAACACGTAATGATATGGTATGGCTTTGTGTTCATTGTATTTTGTATTTCAGAAAAGCCCAAGTCATTTTTCTGGTATGGTGATGTGTTCATTGCGTATTTATTTCAGCCAAGGCCCAGAGTTTTTGTGTATTGTGTTTCCGTCAAGGCTACAGAATGTTATGATACTTTCCCGTATCCACTGTGTATTGATTCAGTCAAGGACAAGTAAATTTATGTATTTCAGTCAAGGCCAAGTCAAGTTGTTATGGTATAACCCTTTGACCATTTATTTATAGCATTTCAGTCAAGACCCTGCGTGCATTGTGTATTGTGTTCCTGTCAAGGTCAGGTAATATTATGATATGTCACTGTGTCCATTATGCATATATTCAGTTAAAGGCAGTTAATGTTATTATATGTTGCTCTGTCCATTGTGTGTTGTGTTTATGTCAAGGTGATGAGCAGCAGAGAGGGTGAACAGACCACTTCTCTAGAATGACAGTTCGCGCAAAATAAGGTTCCTACAAAGGCTGAAAATACAAGGGCAATAGCCTCTAACCGACCGAGATTTCTCTTATTGGGTTAACTCATTTTGTTACTTTATTTTTGACGCTTGTGTTTCATTTTTGCATCCGTGTTCGTTACCAGGAAACTTACTATTGGTCGTCACCCTTTTTGCTGCTGTGTGGGTGTGGTGTAATTAAAGCATTATTATATTAATACTGGAATCTCACACAGCTAAACTAGTTCGACAGCGACTAGAGGCAATTACAAATTATCTACCCGTCCGTGATTATGTTAACCAAAAAACACAAGAGTGTCAGGAGTCTCAGGTGGAATTTACAGAAGGTGCAAAACAATTATTTAAACTGGTTATAAAGGTTACAAAAGGTCTTCGTCCCAAAGCAACTGGAAAAATAGCAGAAAGAACTAAGAAAACAAGAAAGATTCCACGAGAACTTCCAGGTGAAATAGACGCTGGTCAACCAATGCAAATTATATTTGAAGAAATTGAGCAAGTTCGTGCTGAAATCGGTGATATAAGAGATCGTACACCAGAACCAGAACCAGAAGAAGCAAGAGCCAAGATTATTCTGGTTGATAAATTTACCGAAGAAAGTATTGCCGCCGTTAAACAAAAAAATAACAGCGTGGAAATATTATCTGAGTATGCTGTGCCCAGTTTTGATCAGCGGGGAAGAATTGTGAAACACAAGTACGCTAATGGTGCTGCAAGTCGTGAAAACTGGCAGAAATGAATAGTTCGCATACACTACGACACTGGTGACGCCCGAAATAGTGAAACAAGATATATTGCATTTATCAACGGAATAGATAACTGTTTTGCACAATTACAACAATGACAACAACAATTACAACAATTACAACAACAACAACGACAAGTAAAACGAAAAGAAACAGAACAAAGAAAACAACAATAAAAAGAACAACAACAATGACAACAGCGACTAAAACAAGAATTAAAAGGACAACAACAACGACGACATAAAAAGTACACCTAGAACAACGACAGCCAGCCCAATATATAAATTAGGAAGAAAAAGGATTGTATGAACCTGACCACGGTGATACTTGAAGTGGTATTGGTATAGGTAAAAGTGGAAGTGGTATTACAAATATGTAATTAAATTGCTTGTTTGCTAGTTTTAAATTCTTTTTTTATTTTGTTTCATTACATTTTATTGTAAGGATAATATTTTTACTGGATTTGATATTTTTCCCAGTAAATTTAGTCTTTTGTTCTGACCTGATTAGAACGCAAAAGTGTTGGTTTCTCACTATGTTTTTCTCACCTTGGTTGAGACTTTTGTAAACACGAAGCGAAAATGATTGGTTATTACCAAGGTCCTGTTCGGCCCACGTGTTAGCTAAGTTGTAAACCGCCTTTCTTTTTATTTACTTCCAGCGTGGGAATCTGATTCTTAGATAGGGCTATCCTAAGCTACGTGCTAAATGGCAAAGTTATTACTGCGCTGCTCCAGAAGGGTTCAAGTTAATCAAAGGTTTAAATTTCATGACTTTAAAACATTCTTTTTAATCGAAGATATAATTCAAGTAAACGAATGAAAAAAAGGAACTGCATGAGAGGTGTTGTTTCATGTTTTCAACACCCTTAATAAAACGTACACTCAGGAATTAATTTGTAAGAATTTTCAAGTATTGAAAGTGTCTAATGATTATGTAATCACCATTTCATGAGCTATGATGGAATGCGCAAGAGTTGTTTAAGTACATTGTATGAATCAGAGTACTAAAGATTGGGAGATTGGTATCCCTTAATTTCTACTTCTCACCCAGATTTCTGACTTCGAGTTGAATAATTCACAGATGTAGAGAGATGTGATCCCCTGTGTTCAAGACTGATAATGATTTTAGCATCGGTTTCCGATCTTGACACGTATTCCATTATAAACAGATACAATGAACTGTTAGAAAACCTTTTTGAAGACATTCATTTTAAGATCGCAAAGGCCACCAGGGCACTTGGTGATTAAAATAACTGCGTTATTACGCTTGTTTTCTTGTTGTGATATTACATATACCGGACTCAAGCTTGAAGTTAAAATGTATCAAAAGAATAAAAATAATTAAGAGACAAAAAGGAAATTAACGATGCTTTTAAACGCATTACGATACCTTTATTTTTTGACACATATTACATTATAAACCGACACAAATGTTACAAATCCTTTTTGAAGACATTCATTCTAAAATCACAAAACCAGCAGGGCACATGGTGGTTAAAACAACAGCATTATTACGTTCGTTTTCACGTTGTGAGATTACATATGCCGGACTTACGTTTGAAGTTAAACTGTATCAAAACAATCAAAATTATTAAGAGACAAAAAGTAAATTCCCGCGAGTTTTAAAAGCTTTATGATACCTTGATTGTTTTGACAAGAAGATAATATATGCTGAACGTATGATTTGCAAGTGGACAAATTGCCAGTTCTATGTAATCTGTCAAGACAACGGTGCTCCGGTGGTATTTGCATCACTTGTAAGCTATGGTAATTGATATTTCTTTTTATCTGACGTTTTCATTTTCATCTGACGGTCATTAATGACGCTTTGTTTACATCCACCGTTACTACTGAAATGAGCAATCTTATCGATATGTCCTTCCAACCTGAATGCTGGAAAATTCAAATCCAATGAGATTAATATCACGCTGCAGAAAAATAAACATAAAAAAAACAAAACAAAAGCAAACAAAGAGAAAGGTTATAAAACAAATGAGCATATTTTTTTTCAAGACTGAAAACTGTCTTCCTCAGTAGTGTCTTAATTATACTCTGAATTGCTTTTGAAGTTTTTGGCAGATCTCATTGCACTCTAAGTCAAATTTAGCATTTAGATTTTTCCATATATTTTCTAAGCCGTTTATAAATGCAGTTATAATATTTTTTTCGTCTTTCATATTATTTTTCTGCACGATCTATAGCGTCGCTGTTGACAACTTAAGTCTTTTGAATGTGCCAAGTTCAACATACAAAGGTTAGGTACTTATTTCAACATACAAAGGTTAAGTAGTTATTTTGATAGTGTTCAGCGCTATTAGAGCCCTTATTGATTAGTACAATGGTAAGTACTTATTTCAACATGTAAAGGTTCATTATGTATTTTGATAGTGTTAAGAAGTATTAGAGTCTTTTTTGATAAGTAATAACATCTGATTTACCTATTTAATTCATTCTATGATCGCAAGGCCACCAGGGCACATGGTGGTTCAAATAACTGCGTTTCTACGCTTGAAGTTAAACTCTATCAAAACAATGAAAATGATTAAGAGACAAAAAGTAAATTCACGCTAGTTTTAAAAGCATTATGATACCTTGATTGTTTTGACAAGAAGATAATATATTGTTGAACGTATGATTTGTAATTGGGCAAATTGGCAGTTTTATGTAATCTGCCAAGACAACGGTGCTCCGGTGGTATTTGCATCAGTGGTAAGCTATGGTAATTGATATTTCTTTTTATCTGACTTTTTCTTTCTCGTCTGACAGTGATTACTGACGTTTTCTTTACATCCACCGTTACTATTGAAATGCAGAATCTTATCGATATGTCCTTCCAATCCGATTGCTGAAAAAATCAAATACAATGAGATTAGTATCCCGCTGCAGAAAAAAAAAAAAAAAAAAAAAAGACAAAAAACAAAAGCAAACACCGAAAAAGGCTATTAAAAACAAATGAAGCTTTTACTTTTCAAGACTGAAAACTGTCTTCCTCAGTAGTGTCTTAATTATACTCTGAATTGCTTTTGAAGTTTTTGGCAGATCTCATTGCAGTCTAAGCCGAATTTAGCATTTATATTCGTCCAGATATTCTCTAAGCAGTTTATAAATGATGTTATAATATTTGTTTCGTCTTTCATATTATTTTTCTGCACGATATATAGCATCGCTGTTGACAGCTTAAGTCTTTTGAATGTGCTAAGTTCAACATACAAAGGTTAAGTACTTATTTCAACATACAAAGGTTAAGTAGTTATTTTGATATTGTTAAGCACTATTAGAGCCCTTATTGATAAGTACAATGGTAAGTACTTATTTCAACATGTAAAGGTTCATTATGTATTTTGATAGTGTTAAGAAGTGTAAGAGTCCTTTTTGATAAGTAATAACATCTGATTTACCTATTTAATTTTATATCACCCGTCACCTCTTTTTTTCTTGTTGTGTGAAACCAAACATAGCGCTATTTCTCAAATGAAATGTATCTGCATGAGGTTGGAATCAATCATTTACAAGTAATGTGATAAGGTCTTGCATATCAGCAACCTGGTCTAAAATGTGATACAAATACCTCCAAGAACTGTATCGTCTTCGCTAGCTACTAAACTTGTGTTTTACATTACAGTATATCATTATACAAAATTCAGATGTCATCTCATATTGTATATGGCTGAGATAGAACATAGCTAAATTCCAAAAAGGATAGAAAATGAGACAAAATGGACGAAATTAACAACTACTGAATTTGTGAAACAAATGATCGAAATGCAAACAAAAACGAAGCTCAAGACACGAAAATGAATTCAAATGGATATGTATAACAATTATGTTTACTGAATATAGCAATTTAAGTGCAGCCTAATGGTATTGTGTACGCGTGATGTGAGTGCTGATATGGAGGTAATTTGTTGACTGTTGGAAAAACGTCTTACAAAATGGAGCCATCAGCTTTCCATATAAAAACGAATTTTTCCAGAATGCTTCTGGTCTGTCATGTTTGTATGCTCCAGAAGGGTTCAACATAAATAAAGGTTGAAATTTCATGACTTTAAAACATTATTTTAAATTGTACATATATTTCAAGGAAAAAGACAAAACAGGAACTGCATGAGAGGTCTTTGTTACATGTTTTCAACTCCCTTATTAAAACGTACAGTCAGGAATTAATTTGAAAGACTTTGCAAGTATTGAAAGTGTCTATTGATTATGCTATCACTATTTCATGCGCTATGATGGTGTGCTGGGTAGCGCAAGAGTTGTTTAAATAAATTGTATGAATCAGAGTAGTACCGATTGGGGGATTGGTATCCCTTAATTTATACTTCTCGGCCAGATTTCTGACTTCGAGTTGAAAAAATCACAAATGCAGAGAGAAGTGATCCCTATGTTGAAGACTGATAATGATTGTAGGATTTGTTTCAGATCTTGACACGTATACAATTATAAACAGGTACAATGAAGTGTTTAACAACCTTTCTGAGGACATTCATTCTATGATCGCAAGGCCACCAGGGCACATGGTGGTTCAAATAACTGCGTTTCTACGCTTGTTTTCACGTTGTGAGATTACATACGCCGGACTTAAGCTTGAAGTTAAACTCTATCAAAACTGTATCAAAACAATGAAAATGATTAAGAGACAAAACGTAAATTCACGTGAGTTTTAAAAGCATTATGATACCTTGATTGTTTTGACAAGAAGATAATATATTGTTGAACGTATGATTTGTAAGTGGGCAAATTGGCAGTTTTATGTAATCTGTCAAGACAACGGCGCTCCGGTGATATTTGCATCAGTTATAAGCTCTGGTAATTGATATTTCTCCTGATTGTCTCCTGGAAACCCGTGCACATCGAAACTCCTAGATTCCATTCACGTTTTCAACCTCAAACAGTCAGTTAGCCAACCCACCCATAAACATGGTCAC
>JAECUM010024816.1:0-38406 GCA_016617855.1 Megalonaias nervosa | reverse complement strand
TAGAAATAAAATAAATTTAATTAATTAATACATAAAATAAAAATTGCAAATTTCAATCCGACAGATTTACATTATGAAATTTAATAGCAGTGTTCAATTTACGGATTCATTCATCATAGTAACGAGTGGTGAAAAGAGTACAATGTCCACGCCCGATTTGCATCACCTAGCGTCCTTCCTTTCTTGACTTTGTGTATCTCACGTCTACGCGTGTATGTTTGGTCCTTTCTCTGACCCTTTCAATTCTGAACTCTCTATTGGCGGACTTCCCTCTTGGACTGTCCTCGTCTGGTTCTCGGGAGGAATATAGGAAGCTGTTCCCTTAAATGACAAGATTACGACTAAAGCTATATATGTTCACCACCTATCCGTATATATAAAATTCTCTTCTTTCGTTATTCAGAAACGTAAATAGCTATCCACACTGCATAAATTCTGACATAATGTGACCTTAACGATTAACGGTCCTTACAAATTTATTGTATTTGAGGTAAGGTACAATCGTTATTTCTAGTACAAATGACCTTAATTCGACAGGTCATCGCCCTCGCTCTACTGGGCAATTGATTAAAAATTACCACGTGTTCTGTATACAGACAATGCTGCCTTATATAACAGCATACCTTACTATACGTCTTCTTACATCTGACTAGTCAGTTCCATTCATTAAATTAGATGCTCGATTACTATTGCATAAGATTCACTAAATTCGAGATTACAGTAACCAATAACCTGCAAGATCATTTAAGCATTATAAAATCATACATAAATATGCAATTATCATTAACTCGCGATAAACAGTATCATCCTACAGACAAAGGAAATTACTTCATATGACCATAAGAAATTCTACACATTTGGATATTTGGAATAATTCATAAATCCCTATGAAATGCTACACATTTGAATATGTGGATTATATGCAATCCGTTAATTCTATCAGTGAACTAATAACTGTAATATTAAAGAGATAAATTGCATAACAATTCTAACATATTAACAGAGTTCTATGAAATTGAATAAACGATACTTGCTTGGATCATAAGCATATCAAACACATTTGCATAAAACCAAACAACAGAATAGAAAATTACATGGAAATTAAAATTGCATACCTTAATGCTGTTTCGTTTCCACACAACCCGTGCGCCCTAGCACTATAGCCTGTCTTTTCCTTTCAAGACAGCTATCTGTCCTCTTGTTAACGAGGGAAAACTCTATACTTTAGGTTCCCCACGGAGTCGGACCTTTTTGTCTTCTCACAAGGCAAAATCGGACTAAAGAATTTTGAGCCAAGTGGCTACCTTTAAATTCTCAGCATTTCTAAAGTGTACGCCTTAATTTTTACTGACCAATCGAAAGCAACTGTTCCTAAAATTTTCCCCAAAATAATTATGTCTTTCATCAGATTTTGACAGCCTAGGATATGATGCAATTAGCTTTCCTTTGAAAATCAATTATTTGACATGCGGTCCTTTACAAACCGATACGGTCGGTGGTTCTAATGTACTCACTGTCAATATACCGTTACGATGACTGGGTCAGTTCCATTGGTCCTTAAACGTAGGCCCTTTTATGTTTCACAGATGAAACGGGGGAATTGTCAAAGTGACCTTCCTCAAAGACTTTTCTGCCTTGACTATGATAAAATTTTAATGTACAATTTATTCAGCTTGAAGATTCAGTACTTCTTCAAAATTCGACACCTTACAATTTATGATGGTACATTAGTGGCTTTGTTATTTAGGGATTATGGATTATCACACCACAGAAAGTGTAGCATGATGGATTAGAGAAGAATTTATTATGTATCTTTTACAGATCATGAATATAATATGCACGAGACCACATGCACCTAAATATACATTTTGAAAGACATATGTTAAGTAAGTCTTAGCGACAATATTTACCATAGCCATTTCCTCTTGTTATCTTCCGCTCAAAGTCCACTGCTAATTGCGATTTTCTAAAACTGACACTAATGGAATCCTAAATCAAGTACAACTTTCTAGCTGTCTGTGCAGTTATCCCTTCTAAGGAAGATCTTAGGAAATACCAAAGCAACTCTCGCCTCCTACACACACACACACACACACACACGATATGTATTCCGTGTCAATGACAAGGACCGTCGAGAAAGCTGATGGAAAATAACTATTTCAAATCTTGGACGACATAAAACTAATTTAGGTTCAGCAGGTTCATATCAACCGAAGTATATCACATTTTGTTACATCTGATACGATTTAAGAATGCACAAGATAAAACATTTTAGATCGGTATGCTAGCGGGATCGATGGCAGTCGTCATTATGTCACTTATATGCCAATCCATTTCCATTTCGGCATACGATCTAAACTATTTTTTCTAGTACATTCCCAGATCATGCCATATGTTTAAAAACATAAATGTGATACATTCAGGTATATTAGACCATGCTGAATTCAAATTTTCTACCTGTTGGTCACTTTTGTTCCATATTTGCTTACTGGATGCTTCTCGAATATAACTATAAATAAACTGGCCTAAAATCTACGTATCTATTAAAAACACGTTATCATGACAAAGCAACAGTTTACATTCTCTCTTGAGTTGTAACCCTTTAGAAGACAGGCCAATTGGTGGTATAAAAAAATTGCTCAGAAAAAGAAGACTCTTAATCTGTTGTAAAATGATAAAAAAAAAGGTCGAACAGAGGAATGATCGAGTTTCCCACAAAACAGATTACTATTTTGTTGCGCTGTATTGTATTTCTATCCATGCCTCATACATGGTTACATGTTCGCATGATCATATAACAACTGACATTAATCAACGTTAGGTTTATTAAAAATACTTATCTCTACGGTTTCTATACCAATGTTTTGTATAGATGCTAGTGTTTGTTTCTTTTATATGCTATCTTTTCTCTTGGAATGTCAGAAAATCGTGCAAAGATGTGTGTAATATTGCCGTAGTTATGTAGTCCACCTGGAGAACAAAGGTGGTATTTGGAGTCATAACGTAATATATAGGCGATAGGCACTCATAGACTTACATGAAGTTGACACGTAAAGGTCATATTATAGGATGTAAGCATCCATGGATATAACATGGGAATGGGATTATAAGGAAAAAGTGTTTATAGGGTCAAACAGTAACAGTGTTACAAGCTGCTGACCTCAGTCGGGATGATATATTAACATTGTTAGCGTTGACCTCAAGTGGCTCCAATAAAAGTACTTATGGGATTAGCAATTGGGGTCATATAGGGTCTATATAGGCGGTCTTAGGTTACCATGAAGTCTCCCTTTGGGGGTCATATCATATTGTACAGGCAACGCATATTTTACGGATGCCCCACCTGCTACCCTCAACGACGCCTGAAAATTCCCTTCCCAGAGTTCACAATGGAATAATTGCACGATCAAACCTACCAACGACGTATGATCTTAGAATAACGAGGATACCGAATGGTAGAAATATAGGAGAGCGGTATTTGAGGTTTCAAAACCCATCTCGACTTCAGACTCATTGCCGAAAGTTATGGCGTGGTAAACGAAGAACATTTGAATCCACGATTTACTTTGAGGACGTATGAATGCCACATAGTTGCTGTGCGACATGGATGAATTATGAGGAGAAGAAATGAAAGTCATTGATGCGTTTTTTGTTGTATCCTTGTTTGTGCAAATATTGTCGAGTTCCTACAGGGCCATCAAACATACTGACAGACCACATCGACGTTGAACATATTCGTCAATATGAAGACCGGATCAAATGCAAAGTCTTACTTCTCACCGACTTGTACTATTCCGTCTAACCACACCATTGTCAAGAAAACTGATGTTTCCTTTATGCTGTACGTGAGCAGACACCTGTAACCAAGACCAACCTTGTCATCACGCCGACTAAGAACGCTCTTTCACAGGAACATGGATCAATATCGAATTGTTTCATGCTCTTGATCTTGGATACTTCTTGTTAAAAGTCTAGGTAATTTGACACTTTCCAAACAGAGAATTATACTAAAAGGACTACCACTCCAAGAAATGAATTTTCTTGAGCTACATCAATGACTTTCTCAAATTAATACAAGAAGTCAGTGGCTATCTCCCCTGGTGTTAGACTCCAGAAGACCAAGAGACATTCAAAGAACGAGACCGTTCTATCGAAGGCATCACTTTAGATCACGTGGAAAATAATGAAGGAAGACGATTGTTTGCTACGTCATGCACAGTTATTTGTAGGGAAACTTGACACAATGTCTGATTATGCACAAGAAGGAGTCCTTGGCAGAACCAAGCCGTTTCCTTGAACTGGGGAACGACAAAGGAAAACAGAAGAAACACGTGGAAGTCGTTCGTGAAGATTTGATCTTGATCAATTACGAAGAAAAGCCAGAGTCTGCACCTCCAGACGCCTTTGGAAATGTTATCATTGTTGCGCACGTGACAGCCAATGCTCGTTTCAAATTATACAAAGCCTTAACACTTTAAGGAGGTCGCTTCTTACACTTTGACTAATTGAATTGCATGTAAATTCATCACCGTCATAGCACTCACAAAGAAATTGAATGCACCGTTTAGGTGCATGGATTGCAACTGAATTATCGATCAAGCCAAGTAGTACTCTTCGATGTACTGAAAGAAGTTCTACAGTCCGAAAAGAAATCAAGACTCTAGCGTGGCCACCTTGGACTAGCATAAACCTTTACTGT
The DNA here is from genome assembly GCA_016617855.1 of Megalonaias nervosa. Taxonomy (NCBI): domain Eukaryota; kingdom Metazoa; phylum Mollusca; class Bivalvia; order Unionida; family Unionidae; genus Megalonaias; species Megalonaias nervosa. The sequence goes on along the minus strand of JAECUM010024816.1, from coordinate 33,707 downwards.
TACAAAACCACTAAATCGTCAGTCGCCATTTAGAAGAAATCTATCAAATTTTGTACCAGCAATGAGTACAACTTCCAGATCACAACATTTTGACCGTATTTACACGCCAAGCTCCAGTATAAAAAAGACGATGAAATATTTGACGCAGCAAGCATTCAGAGAGGTTCTCAAGTTCAATAAGGAACTCGAGTGCGATGCTGTGTATTACGATCACATGGATGCCATACCATGCGACATCATCGATGCAACACGCCCTGGATGCTTATCAATTGAATACATGGAATGCGATGCCGTTCTCATCACCATGGAACATCATGCCATTCATTACCGGGTGCCTTATCGCTCTACTAGCGAAAGCGATACAGCACGACCTTTCCTTTTGGCTGGTCGACGTGATGCCATGCGCGTATCACCCTACGAATCTTATCCATGTACGTGCAAACAGCTTCAGATACTACCGTCACCTCTTCGAAATGCGCCTGTCAAAGAAAAATATGCGTTGCCTGTGGCTTTGCCTGGCTACTGTGACTGAATGTCAATTCCAAACGTTAACGGAAATGTCCTAAACATGTGGATGGACTTACACCCAAACAATTATACAGAGATTGACTTGTCTGCTTGGGAGAAGGAGATAATGTCAGGTGTTTCATTTGTGGTGTGTCACTTTACGAATTGGTGTATAAGGACTCGGTTTATCTGGAACGTGCCCGATGGTTTCCGCGCTGTCATTACCTTCCTTCAGTCGGACCCAAGTATGATCACTAGGGCTGAGAGAATGCATTGATATAGAGTTTTTGAAGATGCAAGTGAAACGCAAAGAGCAACTGCACTCATAATAACATAGATGTTGTAACAATTGTAGTCTAAGTGCAATCAAATTGCCGATTGTTTCAAAAGTGTACAATTAGTCAGACGTTGATGAACATGTATCTACCTCCTTTAAGATTTTGGATGCCAGGTCTTATAGCTACAATGTGGTAGTGACACACAGAAATCCATGGAATGAAACGTAAGAAAAGTTAAAACCTTAGAGAAGAATCGCCTCAAGACGAAACTCCTCTGCGACGTGTGGTGTGCGGTGAAATAGAAACTGACATGAAATTACTAGGATATCCTTTGATACTGTATTCCATTTGGTAAGTGTGTGAATATTTACCAGAAAGAAGGACATTACTGAGAAATTACTAGTTTAGAAGAGCGTATTCAGAAATTGCCTTTGGAGCTATGGGAACTCAGTTCGTTAAGATACAAGTTAAACGGAAAGAGCAATTTCATCTTTAATGGCACAGATGTTTTAACCACTGGTACTTCCATAGGCTATAAAAGCATTGATTCTTTTGAAAATTGTCAAATAGACAAACTTTGATCATACGTGCTGGGATGCTATGACTTCTACTTAAAAGGTGAAAGTAGTACACATAATTCCAGATGACAAAACAGAGTTAGAGAATTACAAAAGAAAATAATAAGAAAATAAAAAACGTTTGAAAAAAGATTCGCCTCATGAGGAGACTTCTTCACGTGTAGGATGTAAGTTTGCGACTAATTTGGTTTGGAACGATTTGCCACTGAAAACCGACTGGCAAAGGTACATCTATTTCATCCAAAAGGCATTCATGTGAATGACTAAGTATTTTTGAAATCTGCCGAATGCGGATATAAAAGCTTACATTGCCACGACCTTTATCGGTAGCGTTGGAATGGAAGACTATGACAGTATTTAAACCTTGGGAGATTATCAAACCTTTTACAACATTTGTTTCCACTGAATTCTGGACGACATGTCGTGTCCGTGTAGTGACTACTTTTCTCGTTTTTTTGTTGACCAACAAATTCGTTGTGGACTATTTATGAACAGAAATTGCAAAGACATCATGGTCACATCAACTTTATATGTGCAGGCAAGACAAATTGTTTTAAAAGCCTTAAGAGAAGTATAAATGAGTTGTGCATTTCCGTGTGAAGAACACATTCGTCGAACATTATTTACGGTAGGCACTTACCAAGAAGTGCGTATAACTTGTTGGTTACACCAACAAAATCACGACTGGAAAGATGTAGGTGACTGAAAACATTTTGGCTTCAATGCTTGGACGCAAGAAGTTGCTAACTATGCCAAAGATTTCTATCAATGATTCAAGAAATGAAGTTGACTTAGAACCAAAAATGAACACGACACAGAGGAAGACCTAGTTCAGCACAGTACTGTTGTCGAAATCGACACTAACGAAGACGATATATCGGAGGAGAAATTAGAGACTGTATATGGTGTGGAGAATAAAAGCATTACAACGTGTCCCTAGGTTTCTTAGGACACAGTTTCATTAAGTATGTTGTGCACTGACTTGTATGTATTCTGCTTTTTTCATTTTTATTTATATCTTTTTATGAAGCCGACGGACCTCACAATGTTGGATTTAACGACTCTCGACCCAAAATCAAACACGGGCGCAGTTTAAAACTGTTGGATCGTTTGCATTTCGATATGTGGTTGGAAGACAAATATTTGTTGAACGGAGTGGATGTACTCCTGAGACTGAATTGGAGCCATATCGTTTTCCATTTGATGGCTAATGCTAACGAGTATAAAACCATCCTTGAAGAAGCAGACTCCACGTGCCCATGTAGAAATTTTTCCAAAAGTGGGAAACACAAGGCACACTTTGAGCAGAACGATAGCCACATATCCGTTACAAGGAGTGGAAATGAGACGCGAACAAGTGCCGTATCGACTAGATTCAATAATGAGAGATTGCAAGGAACAGATTCCATGGTGCATGGACAATATTTTTGTGTAAATTTTCTTTTTTTACGGATTCTATACAATATATAATTTTGCCATACAGATTTATTTAAGTAGTTTTTGAAAATGAATTATTTTTTTTAAAATTTAATTTCGTGGTTGGCTTGTTCTATAAGATGAGTACATGTATCTACTTTTCTCCATTCATATATAAAGGTTACTGCCAATTTTAACGATAAAATTCGGTCAAAGTAAGCCACGAAATAGTTGAATGGAGGTCATTTCAACATCACGTGATCCTAGGAAAACATCTGTACTCTAGAGATGTCATACATACCCATTTTGCTGAATGGGTCAATAATACAAAAGTCAAATGTAGACTGTTAAAAATATTTCACAACACAGAAGAATTTAAATACCTGGAATCGTATATAGGGATTTAGAGTGGTTGATTTCATGCGAATGTATTGGATACATAAAGGAATTAAATACGCAGCATTCTTTAGTTATTGTTCAGCCCTGTGAGAGTCGGAGAGGAAATTTAATCTATTTCTAATTTGTTCGTTGAAATTACAGAGCGGAAACCACTTATTCTAAACAGACAATATCGTGTTGGATTGGTGAGAATTATTCAATGACTTGGATATTTAATTAATTTAATTGGAATACGGTGAAACATTTAAGGACTTTTGTGACATAAACATTCATTGGATTTACCTTGAAATAAAGAATTTGGGCAATAGAATAGTGTTTCTTCAGTGGTGATAACATATAAGCACATTAGAACCTTCATTGTGAATAGTTTTGGATCGTTTCTTGATTAATGGGAACTTGAAATACATTTAGGAAATATTGTAGGAATTCATACCATACTGTAAGTTATTTTAAAATGTTCACTTTGTTTAATTTTATATTTTAGAGAAATGAATTTATATCTTGGAAAATTGCATTCTTGATGGGCTTACCTTGTCTTGTTACATAGTTTAAGCCCATAGGACGTAACACTTCATCAACGATGTCTTGGATATCCCTTAGAACATCGAATGACTTGTTTTGATAGTGAGTACGCTAGATGAAATGTTAAAGTACAAAAATGGTTTTGTGAACATTATGCTTATGATTTGTCTTTACTAAGAAACGAAGTGTGCGTTGATGGCAAAATGACAGTGTCTTAGATCAGTGGAAGTCAAATTTGACTCCACAACGTTGTCAAACTTGGCAATATGTTCATGTTTACAATTGTTTAATTGTCGAAATATAATTTGTGCTTGAGAAGCTTGGCATGATGACTAAAAATGTTTATTTTCGAAATGATTTTTTGCTTTTGTTTATTTAAGCTGTGTGAATATAGGCTTTTTCACATTTCCCTTTAGTCGATCTCGGCCATGTTTACCTTCAAGTACTCGTTGCCGAATCGAAGGGATCTTTTCCATCACGTCCGTACCTAAGGCATACAAAGCGGAACTTTCATCCGTTTGGCCGCCCATCTTTGCTTTTTCTTGATTTTTTTATACTGTGGATAAACACACATGCACACCATTCAATCCTCGGAAGAAAGGGATTTTGTATAGTGGGTATGGAGTCTTGGATGGTTGATTTGATGTGATGGATGGTAAGTTTGTTTGATTTCATTCCTTCGCTGACTCCTTACGCGTATCTCATAATAGCATGTGTGGGGAGACTAAAGAAATAGCGTTTTGGATAGTGTGCATGGTGTATTTGATAGTGTAGGTGCCGTGATGGATAGTGTGTTTGTGAAAGTTCATCTTCTTTTACATAGGACGCGTATCTTGTGATAGCAGGTGTGGGGGACACTAAACAAGGCGTTTTTGGATTTTGTGTATGAGGTGCTGGATGGTCAATAGCCGCTCCCAGGTTCAATTCAAGCAGACCTCTGTAAATATTTAGATAGTAGTCAAATGTGTTGGATTTTAAATATGTGATGGATTGCAATTAAAAAGGGTGATGAACAGTAGTTAAAAGATGGTTTTGGATAGTATATGTAGTGTGCTTTGTCTAGGTACCAAGAAAAGGGTACTGGATTGAAAATATGATGTGTTTGATCGTAGCAAAAAGTAGGTGATTGTAGTAAAAAGTAGGTGTTGGGTGGTATACATACATACATACATACATACATACACATATATATATATATATATATACATATATATATATACTTATATATATATATATATATATATATATATATATATATATATATATATATACTACTACTCACTATATATATATATATATATATATATGAATTGTTTCCAGAAATGTTGCCATTACATTTTCTTAGGTCCATATAAACACTTTGGACCCTATAGCTCATTCCCATGTTAATGCTGTGGGCAAATGATTTCCCATACTTACCTATAGTGGCGCCTATTGATGTTAACTCCAACAATGTTAATATGCCATCTCGATTGAGGTCCGCTACTTGTAACACTGTTACCGCTTGACCCCAAAGCGTCGCTCCCATGTTAAATCTATCGGCACCTATCGTCTATATAATATAATATGACCCCACAACGGCGGCTGCATATTCATCTACAACCCCATATATAATCCCCATATGACCCCCAGTTCGCGCATGTTACTACTCCCCTTGGGACAGTGACGCTTATAGAGATCAACTCTAACAATGTTACTATGTCACGCCGATTGAGGTCAGCCAATTGTAACACTGTTACCCATGACCCTATAAACGCTTTGGACACTATAAATCCATTCCCATGTTAAACTTATGGACATTTATATACAATGATATGACCTCCAAGTGTCATATCTATGTTAGTCTATGGGCGCCTATCGCCTGTATAATATAATTTGACTCCCAAATGCCATCTTTGTCCCCAATTGGCCCATATAACTATTTATTTCCTTATTCGCGAGATAGTGAAACTAAATTGAAACCTCAAAAAAAAATTCAAGCAAAGAGAGAGAAATATGAAAATATTATTTAACTTTGTGATGCTGAATATGTCAAAAACTGGGTTCAGTTGCTCACTACCCTATTTATCCGACGCACAATCCTATTGCTTGAATCTAGAGCTTTGAAGCATTTCAGGCTGACTGACATGTTGTATTATGGGGAGAATACCGAGATCAGTCGATATCAATCAATCGAATTGATTCGACATATCTGTCGAATTGGGCAAAAGCGCATATTTAATCATCAACATGACCACTAAAGTGACATAGTGGTTAGTGCGGATGAGGGAGGTCGCGGGTTCGAATCCCGGCCGAGTCATACCCAAGACATATAAAATGGTACTAACAGGTACCTCTCTAGGCGCTCGGCATTAAGAAGTCAGTTCTGGGACTGGTCGGCCTGATGTCAGGATAATGTGACTGGATGGGACATGATGCTACGTGTCTGCGGCATGATTCTCCAGTGCTAGACATCACTATAAACTACGACACTGCCTATATCGTAGTGACATAACTGAACAATTGTTAAAGCTACGTTACAACTCGAAAACACACACACACACACACACACACACACACACACACACACACACATCATCATCATCATCATCATCATCAGCGCGAAATATTACTGTATTACATTGAGTAAGAATATTTAGGCAAGTAATAAAGTGACTTAATTAAAGACATTAATGGAAGTAACAACAACAACAACAACAACAACGACGACGACGACGACGACGACGACGACCCCCGCAAATAACGAAGCAGGGTAATTTTTAATACTACACTTCTCTGCCATAAAACAAGTGAATTAAAGCTTACCATTGTTGAACGGGTGTTCGAGAAGTAAAAACGTCTACCTCAGGAATGTATTACTCCTGTCACGACTAATATCACAAGCTCGCCTTTTATCCTCGTGCACTTTGTCGCTGTTTGGGACATTAATGAGGTATGAAACAAAAGGTAAGATACCATTAATGTGAAAGATCTATGAAGCAGAACGTGTAGAATGATATAGCATATGATATCTTTTCTTAAAAACCACCTCGCGTGATAGCTGCCAGCTATGTGGGTCTAATGTATAACAAATGTATCTGTAATAAAATTTCATGCATGTTTTAAAATTAGTGAGTGAAACATTTTTTAAGAAAAAACACAAGTTATGACCTTAGTATTAATTCAAAAAAGTTCAAGTCACCAAGAGAACATATTGGTCTTTATATTCTCGGATTAAGCGCTTACTATCCAACCAGGGATATTATATGCTTTTTGACGCGAATTTCAGAAGTTTCTCCTTATTTTTCTTAAAATAGCAAATTGCTCACCTTGCTTGTGAGCTGCTCACCACCGCGATGTGCTATTCCTCTTTTTGTTTTCCTATGCTGAAGGTAGACTATATCCTTGTTAGATTTTTGTTACGTGTAATATAAAACTACACTGCATTGTACACATATGACGGCGTGTAAAATAATCCAGTAAAGCGAGGTCATTAAACATTGATCAAAATATGAATACGTGTTTTATTTGAGGTGAACAAATGATTGAGCTTAAGGATGTTTAAATGTGCTCTCTCTCTCTCTCTCTCTCTCTCTCTCTCTCTCTCTCTCAGTAAGTACCAGGCAGACCGGGTATCCTTAAAACGTAACTGCCAGTAATGAACATTTCCGATATATGCTGTGTCTGTCAGTTTCCATACTTGTTAAATTCGAACATTCTATTTTCAAGCCCTATAGTTATTTCGTTGTTAAATCCCTCCTTTGTTTAACAAATTCCCCCTTTTTCAACCGGCCTCTGCCTTCATAAAAATCTGTTTTGATTTTGACTTTATACATAGTAATTGTTAAAATGTATTTGCATTCTAAATTGCAGATACCATTGAATGTAGTCCTGTTGTCTGGGCCAACAAAAACGTGAGTTTGGACAACACAAGTTTATATCCAATGTGTCTGATGGAGAAATTGTTTTGATATGGATTTTTTTTTATTGAATGTGAATTCTTTGGAAACGTAAAATCTACTTTGGGGTAATTAACTTTCAGCATTCACTTGCCCCAACGGGCAGGCCATTCTTAAAGCTATCGTTAAGGCCATATTCGGGGAAGCACAAACAAAGTGAAGAAAGTTTCATTACATTTGTTAACTATAAATCTAGATATATGTTTAGAGGAATTTAGGAACAATGCATAGAATTTATTATATTAAGATCTAACGATAGAAAGTATAAATTGGGATACAAAAGCACGAAATTTTGAAATCTTGAAAAAATGTAAATAAAACCGAAAAGAAAAATATTTTAGATGATGGGATAAATATGTCAGACCAAACAGATATCTTGAAAGCCCCCCAAACAGTTTTAGATGTAATTTTACAAAAATAGAATTGTTCAGTTTGATGTTAAAGATATTCAATAAACTCAACATAGATTGTTTTATTTTCAATGTTAAACTTAGCCAAGATGAAAGAGAATCATGCTAGGTTCTACTTAAAATGAATGAATACGACACGTCTCTAAAACAAATGGAACAAGAAATATGCCCTGGCTCAGATGGATTTACTACAGAGTTCTATAAATTCTTTTGGACCACTATTGGGGGATTTCCATGCAGAGTTCTATAAATTCTTTTGGACGACTATTGGGGGATTTCCATGCAGAGTTCTATAAATTCTTTTGGACGACTATTGGGGGATTTCCATGCAGGTCAATAAAGTATGAATATAATATGGGAAAACGTTCAGATTTTGAGACACGAGGAGTCATCACATGTCTACCAAAGGAAGAAAACGCGGAAGATTAAAAAAGGTGACTTACATCACTCCTAGATCTTGACTATAAAATTGCTTTGGGAGCTATTGCCACTAGGATTAAAAACAGTTTCTTCGTCAATAATCAGAGATCTTCAAAAAGGATTTATGCAGGGTAGATTCATTGGAAAAATGCCATTAAAAAATCTTAATTTACTTGATCATTGTAGAAAGAGCTCTATAATCATTTAACTTTAGTGATTCTGTTTGTAAGTGGCTTCAACTGTGTTATAATACCTCTGAAACATGTGTTATAGACAACGGACATATGCCAGTATTTTTTACTTGAAAGAGGATGTCGTCAAGAAGATCTACATGCGCCTAATTTTTGTTTGTCATTGGTGTTGAGATTTTAGCTATAAATATAGAGTGAAATGTGGATGTACGGGGAATGATCTTTGACGTCAGTGAGAATAAAGTAGGTCAATGTGGAAAATGCCGCTTTTATTCTTCACAGTGGATCTCAACATTCTCTTTAAGCTACTATGAATTTCTTGGAAGGGTTTTGTTTATTATCTGGACTTCAATCTATTATCTGGACTTAGATCTATTATCTAGACTTAAATCTGTTATCTGGACTTAAATATGTTATCTGGACTTAAATCTATTATCTGGACTTAAATATGTTATTTGGACTTAAATCTATTATTTGGTCTTAAATGTAATATAACAAAAACAAAGATTGGAAACAATAATCTTTCCAATGAAATAATATGTCCCGATATGGACCTAAACTGGCCCTCTGTCTTTATACTATTGGCAAGCAGAAGTCAAAAACATCTTTAGTACTAGGTAAAGTAATTATTTTGTACAAGTTTTTATTCTGTCCATATTCAGACATATTTTCTGAGCACTTAAAATCCATCAGCAAACATTAAAGCAGAACTAAATCGTATCTTTTTAATGTTTGTATGGGTGAGTTGGTGGTAAAGTAGAAAGAATTAGATTTGATGTCATAGTAACCCCCTAGAATCAGTGAGGATTGAGTGTGATACACATTTATTAATTCATTAAGCCCATTGAGATAATAAAAGATAAAAGATTACTGGAAAATGATGATGAAGCGTGGCAGAACCTAGTCAGTGCAACGCTATTCCTAAATATTAAGGATATTTGGGTTTTAGAGGAAACCAGAAGAATTTGGTAAGCTCGTTACAAGCAGGTTTTGGATTGATTTAATCTGGGCAGTACCGAATTTATAAGAGGAACCGCAAAGTTTAAATGAGTCTTTGTTCCTGAGTTTTTAAAATTTTGTTCCGCTAAGTATGTTTTACCAATAAAAAAGCCTGCAAAGAAACCATTATTGAGGTTACTAACGATATAGTTGATGATCACGGTAATTTAATACCTTTTGAAGTGAAAAAAGTGAAAAACTGGATTCATTCATTTGGACTCACATCACAAATATTACTTCCGGATCAGTACCAACGAATGTAGTCCTAGTCAATTTTTTTTTAATTCTTGCTCTCTTTTTGTGATGAAACATGAGTTTGATTTCGGCATTCTTGGTATTGATTTAAAGGAAATTTTGTTTATTCATCAGAATATGAGCATTGTTTCGTGGTTGTCCGTATGTGGTTTGGTAACATTGCACAGTGAGCAATGAGGCATTGTTGCTGGTCCTGAATTGAAATCTGTGACCGTTGTTTTATTTACAGTCTATCCTCTCAGAAATGATGGTCAACCTATGGTATGAACTTCACGGTGACTTCATCTTGGAATATACCTTGGATTAACATATGCTTGATTAGGATTTAGCCACGCAGGAAAGTTCAGTACTGAGAAACAAATGTAGTGACTATAAAGGAAAACGGATTGTAATCCTAGTCCTGTCAGTGACAAGGCCAAAAAGGATAAGTTGAAATCCCAAGTTTATTATTACAAGTAGACACATGAAATTTTGACGGCTTGTGTATACTGAGTTTAAAAATGAACAGTCAAAATAAAAATCTAAATATTTCAATTTTTCTCACAAGTTTTAATCGTTAAAATTTTAAAATATAAATAAATAAAACTTTTTGCTAGTAAGTTGAGATGTATAGTCTATATGGGGTTGATAGTCTTTATTATCATCATGTATGTATTGCTACACCATATAACGTTCAGACTGCAGTCATTGTCTGTTGTTTTGGACTGGGTGATTATATTAGTCGGTGGATAGTATAATTGGGTGTGGGTTGTATACACTTGATTTGTGAATAGTAGTTGACTACGTATGTATAGTAGATAATTGATTGGTGGATAGTGGATGACTAAGTTCTGAATAGTGGATGTTGAATAAGTAGAAACTGGATAGTCGGTAACTGTTGGTTTGCATTTGATCTAATTGACACACAAACATTTCCCGCCAAACATATCTAACTTGCAACACTGTCGTAAACAGACCGACAAATGTGTGACGCAAACTGTTATTTCCATTTGAGTGCAGATTGACGCAAATTGTTACACTTAACACATTTCAGCATTGTCCTCAAGTAAACATCCCGTTGGAGACTATAAACTTTGGATCCTGTTTAACTTAGAAGTCCGGGGTGAAGCTCAACTACATGTATACATGACAATTTCACTACTGCATTCTCAAATTGTTCTTTTTTACATGCATGTATCGTATACTTGATACCATTAGTATATAGTAATCACTGCTTGGCAATACTATATGCAAATTATTGCTACATCATAAACACTAGTGTTCAGTTTCGGGGTATATTGTTTTTAGTGTGATTCTGCTGGACATAAGTACGGTTATATTTATTGGTATTTAAAATAAGGTTAACAAATTCGAATTAACACTTGAAACAGAGTATATGCAGACGAGATAAATTTTCACATGTGACTGAATCTTGCACGATACAAGCACCGAGGCATTTGTGTATAATCATGAATATGCATGTGTCAGACGTATTTAAAATACATGAATTAGCTGTTAGGTAATTAAATATTTGTTTTTAGGAAGAACAACAATAAGATTAAAATTTTAAGCATTTTTAAGATCTGATGTGAGAATATATGTAGTCTAGTTACAGTTAGTCCTTCAAATCAAATTTATTCGCTCGAACAAAGCACATTCGTAAAATTATATATATATATATATATATATATATATATATATATATATATATATATATATATATATATATATATATATATATATATTCTTCTTATAGGCCCCTTCCGGAACTGATCAAATGAAATGCACTTGACATGAAGTAGTGCGAGTAATTCAGTTCATCTATGCGAGTTTCAGGCAGTTTATTGATAACCTGATATCTGATGGAAACATATATCCCTTATGCATCTGATAAAGTGTCTCGTTAAACAGGATTTCACTCTTACATAATTGTTAACACGCATACAAATTCGAGAATGTGGATTTTAAACATATCAAAATTCAGATGCATTACCTGTAGCTCCTGTGAAGGAAATTTCATCTTGTTTCAAAAACCTCGGTCTTTTTATTCATCGGAATGTGATTTTGTTTCATAAATCGGAGGAGCATGTTAAAATTCAAACTGTAAACGGTTTAAAAATCATATCGCTACGATGTCTGCATTGTGAGAGTTTATTGTGATATCTAGCACTGGGGCATCATGCCATAGGCATGCAGCACGATGTCCCACCCAGTCACATTATCCTGACACCAGGCCGACCATTCCTAAGAAGAACCTCTTAATGCTGAGCGCCTAGCGAGGCAGCCGTTAGTACCATTTTTATAAGTCTTTGGTATGATTCGGCTGGGGTGCGAACCCACGACCTCCCGCATCCGAGGAGGACGCTCTAACCACTAGGCCACCGGAGAAGTCCCCACAATATATGTAAAGGAGTCGTACCTATAGCTACCACATTATATGTAATGGAGTCGCAGCTATAGCTACCATATTATATGCAAAGGTATTATACCTATAGCTGACACTGTGTAATTAAAGATGTCGTACCTTTCACAATGCACCACTCCATCTAAAAACTATTTCACAAGACTAATTATTGTAAATTAATAACATCAGTTAGTGAAGGCAATAAACTTGACAACACAATTTTAATTGACTCGTCGTCACAAACATAGTCCATGCAGCGAAATCAGCCCACTACAGTACTAAGATCACAGAAAGTTCCAGCTGCAAAGAGCTATTCGAGATTACTAACAAGCTAATGTCAAGGAACAAATGTACTACCTTCTCTCTAGTCGACCTTCCTGGCCTGTTTGCAAATTTCTTCCGTGACAAAGTACAAACCATCAGAGATAAACTTGACAACACAATTTCAATTGACTCGTCGTCACCATACAGTTGCGATACAGAATTTCAGCGGCAACCGTTAGCAGCATTTGAACCTGTCTCTATGGATTTAATACGTACAATCGTGATGAAGAGTGCACCAAAGTCATGTGAACTTGATCCGATTCCGACATCACTGCTGCTTGAGTGCTTAGATCCAATATTGCCTTCACTAACTGATGATATTAATACCTCTCTCTCATCTGGGGAATTCTCATCATTTTTCAAAACTGCCATTGTAAAGCCTCTGCTGAAGAAACCAACACTCGACCATAACGATTTAAAGAACTACCGCACAGTTTCTAATCTCCCATTCGTGTCAAAAATCTTAGAAAAAGTTGTTCTATCCCAACTTGTATCTTATCTGAATTCAAACAGTCTTTTTAGCAACGTACAGTCTGCATATCGCCCTTGCCACAGTACTGAAACTACTCTTCTGAAAGTAGTCAATGACTTTCTCTCTGCTTTGGATAGCGGAAAGATTAGTCCTCACTCTCCTTGACTTGTCTGCAGCATTTGACACAATAGACCATGATATATTACTTCACCGTCTCCAGCATGTATTTGGCATTCACGATACAGCCTTACTATGGTTCAAGTCCTACTTGGTCAACAGGACACAAACTGTGTTCGCAAATGGAAAACACTCCAGCTCAGTTGATCTATGTTGTGGTGTTCCACAGGGGTCTGTTCTTGGACCTGTTCTCTTTCATTCTATACACTCAACCGCTCTCAAGTGTCATAGATCATCATCCAGTGTCTCACCAATTGTATGCCGATGACACCCTAATATACAAATCTAGCCACCCAACTGAAGTTGAGGCTACCATCCAAGGCGTAGAGAGGTGCATTTCCGATGTGAAATCATGGATGACATGTAACAAGCTGCAGATGAATGATGATAAAACTGAAGCCATTCTGATTACAACACAAAGACTTTCTCATTTACATCCTTTACCTCAGACAATAAATATCAGCAACACCAACATTAAATTCACACAGTCAGTACGAAACCTAGGTGTTACTCTCGACAGTACTCTCCCATTGCACCAACATGGCATGAATATATGCAAGGCTGCATATCTTGAGCTGAGACGCATCAGCTCCATTCTCAAGTATCTTTCAGTTGATGAAACTAAAACACTTGTGTGTTCCTTGGTACTTTCAAGACTGGACTATTGTAACTCGATTCTGTCTGGTTCGTCTCAATATCTACTCCAGAAATTTCAAAAAGTTCAAAACACTGCTTCTCGGATCATCCTTAGAGTACCACGATCAGAGCACGCCTCCCCCTGCTCTGTACCCTACACTGGCTATCCATATGATCCAGAATTAAACACAAAATTTGTTCTCTGTGCTACGTTTCACTGACGGGCCCCAGTCCAACATACCTATCTGAGCTCACCCATGTGTACACACCAGCAAGATACTTACGCTCCTCTTCTGACACTCGTATTCTCATTATTCCCACTATGAAAATGAAATCATATGGACAACGTTCTTTTGCATACCAGGGCCCAGCAACATGGAACGAACTGCCCACTGAACTTAGACACAAAGACACAGTGATCTCATTCAAGAGCGCTCTTAAAACTCACCTATTTCAACTGCAAGAACAGACTTAAAGACCTAATAATGTTTCCTTACCTTAAATATTAACAGCATGTTATCTGTTTTTTAATTTCGTGGTGTTTGTTTTTATTTTTGTAATCATATCATTATATATGTTTTTTAAGTGTTGTCAAATGTTGTAAAGTGCTTAGAGCTTCTAAAGATTAGGCGCTATACAATGTCCTCATTATTATTATTATTATTATTACTATTTACAAAAGTTTTCCGCAAGACTAATTATCCTAAATCCTATGCATATTTTACAAAGTATTCCACAAGACTAATTATCCTAAATGTTATGCATATTTTACAAACTATTCCGCATGACTAATTATCATAAATTTCATGCATATTTTACATTCCATGAAAAAAGTATTCTACAAGACTAATTACCCCAAATGTTTTGCATATTTCCTCATTCTGACAAAAATGCAGAAAATTTAGCCTAGAGAGCATGGGACTTTATTATTATAAAAGTATACTGATTGGCAAATATGGTGAATCTATACTTCACTGATAATACAACGAAGTGCTGATTATGATACGGTTAAGAAATCTCTCTTGAAGGGTTATGAGCTGGTACCTGAGGCATATCGACATAGGTTAGGGAACTTTTGAAAAGAAACATTTACAGACCAATATTTAATTTGCAAGAGAAAAAGAGTAATTATTGGATATTTGATGCTCAGCCAAGCAATTTGGTTAAGACTACAATAACCTCAGACAGACTATGTCATAGGACGATAAGACGTATCTTGATGAGCAAAAGATCGAAACTTTAGAAAATTCTGCTCGTACATCTGACGATTATTCCTCGATTCACAAAGTTTATATTGTCAGTAAGTTTTCCACTCAGTAAAACGTTACTGCAGTCTCATACTTAGTCTTATACTAGCACGTTCAAAACTCAGACCGGCACATCTTTAGGAATCAAGTTTCTGATAAGACTTATGAGAAATACTTATCTCATCTTACCTGTACCAATTGCAAGAAGAATGGGCGAAGTATTTTTGACTGCAACAGATTGAAAAATAAGCAACAGAATCAAGATAGATCTATTATAAATGCTCTTATTTCTAAGAGTTCATTGTCACGGTCATGTATTGAAAGAAATACATTTGTTCAGTCAAAGAAACCCAAGTTTGATTGTAAACCATTCATGTCAAAATGTTCTAAGTCACTCATGAGTGATTCATGGGTGATTCTACCAAACTTATCCCTATTAAAATTTTAAGGGACACAGGAGCTTCTCAGAGTCATTTATTATCAGGTACTTTGCCTTTTCTGAGAAGTCTTCTTCTAATGAAAGTGTTCTTATTTGGGGAGTAGAGTGCGGTTCTGTTCATGTTTCTCTCCAATGTGTAAATTTGTCATCACACTTATTCTCAGGACCCGTGGTAGTAGGAACAGAGTCGTCTTTGCCCATTTAGAGTATTCGTTTATTGCTATGGAATTAATCTGGCTAGAGATAAGGTTGTGGTTAATCCACTTGTAGCTGACAAGCTTTGTTTGGAACAGAAAGTCGATTCTATTGAAAGAGAAATTCCAGATTTATATTAAGCTTGTGCAGTCACGAGAGCTATGGCAAAGAAATCTCTTCAGAATGATGTTGATCAAGGAATTATTCCTTTTACTGACACCTGTATTAGTCAGGCTATTAATGGGGTCACTTTTGTTCCTCAGCTAGATCAATCGAAAGGTAATGATCGCACGGGTCATCTTTTTATTACTCATTCTATTTATTCTAATCAGGATGACAAACGGCAATCACTCATGGTCAAACAGGAACAAGATCTCCTGTTTGTTTCAGAGGGTTATTAGGGAATGTTATGTCTGCAATTTTCCAGGAAGTTATGAACGAATTATGCATTCAGCAATTTTGGTTCAACTGCCTATCACCCTGAAAGCTAAGGGGCTTCAGAAAGATTTCATCAGACTGTGAAAATTATGATTCGGTCATATTGTTTTGATACCGGAAAAAATTGGGATTAAGGAGTTCATTTACTGTTGTTTGCTATTAGGGAATCAGTTCAAGAATCTTTAGGATTTGTTGCCTTTAAACAAGGTCTTGGACATACCATCCGTGGAACATTGAAGTTGTTAAGAAGAAACTTCTTTCAAACGAAGATTCGGACATTAATCTTCTTGACTATGTTTCTAATTTCAAATATGGTTTGTGATGTTGCAAGAACTAATCATCATCCTATTCTGTCAGAAATGAAAACAAGGTATGTCAAAAATGCAAAGGAAATGTGTTAAGAGCCTGGTAAGAGCCTGGTAAGAGAATTCTGACTATCTTGCCCTTACCTCAAAATCCTGTAAAGGTTAAGAATTATGGTCCTTACTCAGTTGAAAAGAAAATAAGTGATTTAAATTATATTATCAATACTTGGGGGGTGGGGAGGGGGGAAGAAAAAATCTTTGCCATTTAAATATGCTAAAGGAGTATGTTGATAGAGATAGCCATGTTAATCATGCAATCAGTTTAGTTGTACCTGTCCCAGACATTGAGGGTTTAAGAGATGGAATGGAATCGGACTGTAGTGATTTTGGATTAACCAATCTTTGGAATTCAGAAATTATGAATAACCAGAAACATTCACATCTGCAGCCACAAGAACAGAGTGAATTTAAACAGCTATTATTTGAATATGAGCATTCATTTTCAGATGTTCCAACACGAACAAATAAAATCTACCATGACGTTGAAATTTGTAGATTTCACACTACTGAAACAGCTTCCGTACAGGATTAATCCTCGGAAACATAAATGTTTGAAAAAGAAATTCAGTATTTGCTGGAGAATGATTTCATAGAACTGAGTAAAAGTGACTGGACTTCACCCTGTATTCTTGTGCCGAAATAAGATAATACTCTGCGCACATGTACAGACTATAGAAAAGTGAATAGTGTTTATCAATACTAAGTAATGCCGTTTGGGATGAAAGTTTGCTTTGTACTTTTCGAAATTTAATGAACAATATTACATCTGGTCTAAATAACTGTGACGCTTACATCAATGATGTCCTCATCTTCAACGACACCTGGTACGATCACTTGAGATCATTCGGAAATTTTATGATAGACTCAGTGTTGCAAATTTGTCAATTTAGTTATCCAAAAGCAGTTTCGCTGCGCTTGTGTTACATTTCTTGGATATATCGTAGGACATGGACTAGTTAAGCCTATAAACGTTAAGGTCAAGGCTATCTATGAATTCCCTTTGCCAATTAGTAAACCGCAGCTGATGTAATTTTTGGGTATGGCTGGATATTATCGAACATTTTGCTCAAATTTTTACTGAAATGCTGAACCTCTGACCATCTGTTTAGTGAGAAAACCAAGTTCACTGATCTGGAAAATGTCAGGAGGCTTTTAAAGGCCATACTTAAGAGTGCACCAGTTTTATCCATCTCCAAATTTCTTTCATACAATCATGTAAAATATATGTTGATGCAAGTGATGTTGGGGTTGGTGACGTATTGATTCAAGAAAACAGAAATGGTTTATATCAGCCAGTGTGCAATTTTTCTGAAAAGATTAAACAAGCGCGAGAGGAATTATTCCACAATCGAGAAGAAACGTTTGGTTTTGATAATGGTTTTGCAACATTTTGAAGTGTATTAGTTCAGCTACTTCTCCAATTATTATATCTTGTGATCACAACACCCTTACTTTCATTGGCAAGATGAAAAACAAAATTCAGAGATTATTAAGATAGAGTTTGATATTGCAGGAATACAATATTGACATAAGGCACATCAACAGAAAAGATAATCTAACTGCAGATGCACTTTCACGTGTACAGAAATAGTATATTACTTCATGTATATTTTGTGTCATTCATTAGACTTCAACTTACGTAATTTTTAATCACATGTATATTTGACTAATAGTTAAAAGAACGCTTTAGTGTATAAATCTTTCTCTTTTATGACGGGAGGTGTTATGTATATTTAATTTGAATTGTTGTTAGTTTTTTTTCTCCATGATAATATGTTATGTATGATTGTAGTTATTTGACCTTGTCAAAAATTCAAGTTCTTTGCGTACTTGACCAGTAACTTTTAATTTTGTACACAAATAATTCTGTGATTGTGGTTTAAATACTGGGGCCATTATCAACAGAAGTAAATAGTTTTATTTGGGCCTGGATCTAGGATTTTGGTATTTCCCTATGGATAAACCTTTTGAACCAGATATTTGCTACATTCTTTATTATTATTTTAGTAAGAAGATTTTATCTGTTTACAACTTAGTACTTTCTAGAAAAGAGCATTGGACCTATATTCTGGCTCTACTGTGTCTTAGTTTGTTTCCAAATATAATCTTATTTACTTGAAAAATTATTAATTTGTGCTTTAACATCCTTAGCAGTATAATTTTTTTTGTTGTTTTCAGTATTTAATTTGGGTGGAATGATTGATTCAACTTATTATTTACTGGAAAAACAAAGTGTTCTTCAATTATATTCTTGGACTGGAACATTAATTTGAAATTATTGTGATTTCAGAAAAGCAATGTTTTTGACTATATTATTGTGAATATTATTGTGATTTGTAAAAAGACTATTGGCACATCATCACATTTCAAGTCATTGACACATTACCACATTCTAAACTACATACAGGTCGGTACATTCAGCGTTGGATCTAATTTGGATTTTGGAATACCACTGGAATTTAATTAGAATTTTATTCATTAGGACTGGTAATACAACTGTTTGGACTATTGTGGATTAAGTTAAGTTCCTTTTAAATTTTAACTTTGTGTTCTAGGTAAATAGATTTTTGTTGAATTTTACAAAACCTGTTGGTTTTCGCTCTTTTCTATGATTAGTTTAAGACCATAGAGTCGTAATACTTGGAAGAAACGAAAATGATCAGATGTTTTGTCATCAGAGCATAAAGACGACTATGTTAGAATGTTGACAACTTGACATATCTGGTACTTGAATAGGGACCAAGTGTGAAATTAAAAGATATCATAATCAAAACAGTTCTGAAATTGTGTTTATTATGTGTACAGAAAGATTCAGAGTACCAAACACAATGTGTTCGTGCTGCGTACCACACAGATGTAATAGTGAAACGCATCATTAGATGATTCTTCGTTGCCAATGTCAACAGTGTTCACTGAAAGGAGGAACAAGAGCGAAGCTGGAATAATGTATTTACAGCGTAACATAACTATTTTGGGCAAAGTCTATAGAATAAACGTGCTAAGAAATTGAACAATAAGACATAGCGTATAATACAGAAATTATTTGAGGCTGCAACCGCCATAAACAGAAATACAGCAAATATAGCTTGCTGCATTTCTGGCAGCCACAAAAGGGGGAAGGGGCAAAGAACAAAAATGACCAGCATCAAAGAAAGGAAAATATCAATGTTGATCAAAATTAAACCGATGAATTCTGTAGTGCTGGGGTAGTAGAGCACCCTCGTACTCCCCGGTAATTGGATATATCCAGCATGTATTTTGGATTGGGAAGAAACTTTAAAACGTATGCGCGCACTTTCTGAATGCGCTGTTGGTCTTCCGGATCTGTTAGAGTACCCTCATACGCCCCTGGCGCTCGAATAGGCAGGTAGACACAGATTAGCCCGGGTCGAGTGAATTATATCCCAGCAAAGCAAGGTCGATGCCCAGAAGTCCAGGTCTGTGAAACCCACGAGACCTGAAAGAGAAAGCAGCACACATGGCAGAATGGCGATCATAGGAAAAGTGATTAAAATGTTAAGAAGCTGAAACCCTTTAGCCTAATGCTATGTGTTTCTTAAATGTATCTGATCTTCAGCGGCCTAAATCCCTTATTTGGTTGTCCCTGAAACCTTGTCTGGCCGCCTCAGTGGCGGACCCAATTCTGAAACTATGGGACTTAAAATGGTTCGAGATAAATCCACAAAAGCAAAGCACTCTTTTAGGTTCTGTACTAAATTCTACTCTGGAATCTGGTTGCCCATTTTGGTTCATAAAAAGCGGTCCTAGAGTATTACGCCTGAGGGTTAGGTATGCTTGTAAATGAGCTATCGGACATGCAGGATTTTGTTGAGCAGCAACATGTAATATATATGGTTGTCCCGAGCCGTGTTTGAAATGTCGAAAAGAGATTGTAAGACGCTTGTGGAAAAAAGTGACTTGAGATAATTGTATCAAATTGTCATTCTGATGTGCAGTTGTTTGCACTGTAATCTCTCCTATTCTGAGAAAGGCATGGAAAGCCAATATAAACATGGCCGAATACATGGTACGCCTGAAATGGTCGGAGATGGCATGCATCATAGAAACTGTAAGTCTATCCAGTGCAACTTTGTTAATTGGCAAACGAACATCATGAGATTTACTTTTGTGAATGGTTTGAATGAGTTTTTGAAAAGGAATGAGGAAGACGGGTCTGTGAAGAGGTTACGTTTGTACACATATTCAACTGCAGAAACAAAAATGGATATCGGACATGCCGCATATTTCTTGTTGATTAAGTGCGCTATCAAGAGGGCCAAATTGGTTATTGAAACTGGGCGAGACAACTCATTCAAGGTGTCCGATGTGAACTCTTTACGTAGCCTCCACGCCCGCTTATATGAGGTTTGTGTAACTGGGGATCGGATGTTTTTAAGCCATTGGCCAAGCGTACTCTCTAGCTGGGTAAGGTTGGATGAAGCGGAATGCGATGAGGGTGTCATTCCGCATAGGGAGCCATGGCGTGGAAACTCGAAACCTGTTGGCGAGAAAGGCAACGGCGAGTCTGTTACGTATACCAGGTATATGTTTTGCCCTGAACAAGATATTTAATTTAAGACAAGAGAGTAAAATTTGCGAATGAAATATATGATTTTTGTGTCCTTAGAGGATTGTTTGTTTATGATTTCAACTAAGGCTTGATTATCAGTGTGGAAATACATACATTTATTGGATAAGTGTTATTCCCAAATCTCAACTGCAAGAACGATGGGGTAGGATTCTAGGAGCGTTATATTTTGATATGCCCA
Organism: Megalonaias nervosa; assembly: GCA_016617855.1. Lineage (NCBI taxonomy): Eukaryota > Metazoa > Mollusca > Bivalvia > Unionida > Unionidae > Megalonaias > Megalonaias nervosa. Next base: position 12,349 of record JAECUM010024816.1, on the reverse strand, counting down.
TGTCTGATCCCAAATGCCATAGAAATAGTGTGTGCCTAGGATCGTACCGTATCCAACTGAGGCAGAAGTCATCCAAATGTCAGGTAAGAATAAAGATCTACCGTTAAAACCGGTTAAAAAGTTTTGCCAGGCCCTTAAATCTTCTTTTACCTATTGTGTTAGTCTAATGTGGTGATGCGGATTTGAGATGCCAATTGTCAAGTTGATGGGTCCCCTAAGAAAAATTCGTCCCGGCAAAACTACTGAGCAAGCAAAGTTAATAGTACCTATGATGGATTGCAAGACCTTGAGAGTAATTTTATTTCGAGCCAGATATAAATGTATGAGTTTATTACATTTTTCTAGTTTGTCCGTGGTAAGGCGAACCTCCATTCTCACGGAATCCAATTCGTGTCCGAGGTACGTGATGGTTGTTTACGGGGCAAATGTTTTATCCGCAGTCATAGGAACGCCGATGTCGGCACATACAGTCAGGAAGCGATCAAGCATATGCTGGCATTGGACACGAGTTGCATCTAGTATTAAAAAAAAATCGTCAAAAATATGTGTCATTTGTGTTATATATAACTTTGTGTTCGCTATCCATTGAAGAGAATTGCTAAAGGTCTCAAATGTCTGGCAACTGGAACTACAACCCATTGGTAAGCATTTGTCAAAATAGTACCTGTTCTGCCACAAAAATCCCAAACAATGATATTGCCTGGGACAAATAGGAAGAATGCGGAAAGCATTTGATATGTCTGTTTTTGTCATAAACACCCCCTACCCAGATGTTTTATACATGTGATGGCATTATCAATTATATAATGTACAGCCGATTGTTGAGTTGGAATTCCATACGAATTGTTTTACTTAAAACAAAACTCATACAAACTCGCATTTTTGACGATATATTCATCTCTGCATGAGCAGAAATTTAGAATAAATATGGCTTTAGAGGCGTCATATTTCATGATGCAACATGCTGGTTCGTTATCTCAACAGTCAGATTCCGGCTTACTTGATTTCGCTCTTTCGATTTTAAGTACTTCATTACATTCAAGGCTAAGTTAGGGTTACTGTGTCTTTATCCGATTAAGGTCTGAGTGCAATAAAATTATGGCGTATCGGCATGTTGATACAGGCTCAGGAAAATCATGAAGACAAATTTAGCCTCAGGGAATTTTCAACTTTTTAGATGGATGACAAAAAATAGAATTTAATACTTTTTTGCTACGACCATTAAAACCCAGTTACTTACATCAGTGTCAATCAATTGTTTGAATGCTACAAAACAATAAATAGAATAAGCTGAATCAAAAGAATGGGTAATCTCTTGAATTAAGTCATGGTATGAATCGTAGCACTTTCAGGAATCAATAACTCCATTATTCAATTACAGACTTCAAATAATACTAAAAATAAAAACAAAGATAAAGTAATGTCTGAAGTAGTTCTACCCAATACTTATATCTACCGCACTGTACGATGAAAATGTGCTATTTATCGCAAAGCATCCCTCAGTAACATGTACATATATGTACACATCACTCCGTAACATCTAAATACATTTACACATCACTCAGTAACATCTACATACATGTACACATCACTCAGTAACATCTACATACATGTACACATCACTCAATAACATATACATACATGTAGATATAACTCAGTTACATATACACATATGTACATTTCACTCAGTAACATGTACATACATGTACACATCACTCAGTAACATATACATACATGTAGATATCACTCAGTAACATATACATACATGTACACATTACTCAGAAACATATACATATATGTACACATCACTCAGTAACATATACGTAAATGTACACATCACTCAGTGTTCATGTAAACATCTCTCCGTAACTAATACATATATGTAAATATCGCTCCGTAACATCTACGTACATGTACACATCACTCAGTAACATATACATACATGTATATATCACTCAGTAACATATACATGCATGTACACATCAATCAGTAACATATACATACATGTACACGTCACTCCGTAACATCTACATACATGTAGATATCACTCAGTAACATATATATACATGTACACATCACTCAGTAACATATACATGCATGTACACATCACTCAGTAACATTTACATACATGTACAAGAGAATATAACTGATGAGTTTGAGACGTGCTTAAAATATAATTTCTCATTTTCACACTAATATCAGCTTTCTACTCCTACCTTAGATACACTATTACAAACGCAATGCACCTATTTACATTAAGAAATGATATAATGCATCTATTAATTTACTCAAACTACACACGAAACACGATAGCATAGTTCATTTCCATAATTGAAAACTCATTTTCTTTAAACTTCAAACCATGTGCAAAATAAGAACCTTATGCACATATCTCTTCCTATGAAATGTCGACTTCCACCTGCACCAGTGCATTTGAATATCTCTTTTCTGATATTTTAAGCATTACATTGCACATTGTATTCAAATTTACAGGAACAATTAAGAAATATTAATTATCCAATGGGTTAGTGTTGGTGATATATGATGGTCCTCAACCAAAACCGACCAGTCCATGCCCTTGGACTGCAGTAATTTTTCAGGCCCACAAAATCAAGAGATTAATCTTTAAAACATTGTGGATGACTAGCATCAGAAACATCATCATTTTATTAACGCGTATTAAGAAAACAGACAAACTAATCAAAAACCTTTCCAAGGCTCCTGATTGCGCAATTTGTGTTGTTGTTTTGTGTAGACATATCAATGTTTTCAATTTTTAGAACAAGTTGAAAATTGCAGTTGTTGATAGAAAACATGAGTTTTTCTACATTTAGTAACAGCAACCACACTTAAAGGCGTATCACCAAGATTTGTAAGGTCTTGAAAATATTTAAGCCAAATTACATGAGAAAATTCTGATCAGCAGTTGTTAAGAGGAAGTTGTTGAAATTTATTTTCCTTTTAAAATTGTGGCCATACATGATCATAGATAGAGATCATTTGTACAAAGCTGAAAACCGTTAAGGACTGGATGCACTCTCTCCCAAATATGATCAGTGATTATTGTTAAATAATCTTACATTGTCATGTTAGATTATAATGAAATTGGATTTCTTCAACAAGAAAGTCAATGATTATCTGTCTTGCTTTTGCAGTCAGTCTTGATGTTGAATCTAATTAGTCTAGATATTTGGTCTAATCAGTCTTGATAATGAGTCTAATCAGTCTATATATTGAGTCTAATCAGTCTTTATATTGAGTCTAATCAGTCTTGATACTGAGTCTAATTAGTCTTGATAATGAATCTAATCAGTCTTTATATTGAGTCTAATCAGTCTTTATATTGAGTCTAATCAGTCTTTATATTGAGTCTAATCAGTCTTTGTATTGAGTCTAATCAGTCTTTATATTGAACCTAATGTTGCGTCTAATCACTCTTGATTGTGATGAATAATTATATCTGTTATTGAAGTATGTATGTATTTAGAGATAAATACATTTTAAGTGTGTCATTTTTACCAATAAGATGACAGTCGTTACTGTGATAGAGATTCATCCAGATGTAATCAACTGAATATACTTTGTTTCACTTGTTTTAACTTGGTACCTAGGTAACTGCCGACATAGCAGCTTATCGATGCAATTATTTATGTACAAATACTGAATTTTCCCTTTATCCTAAACCAGATCCTACTCTATATTTCAAAATTAACCATTTAAATGTCTCTATTGAAGTAAATACCACATGGCACCAGTACAGCAAATGAAGTATAAACTTTGTTTATATCACGCAATCACTCATTATCAGCAAGGAGTCATCTGTACTCACATTTGTTAAAAACAATACACTAGAAATTCAGACGATGTAGCATCGCCCATAGTTACAACTAGAATGGTCAGCATTTACGTACGTAAAATTGTTCATAATGTACTGGGTATCCATGGTCTACTCAAGGAACACAATTGCAGGATTCACACTAATTTAAACAAAAAATGTCGCTCTAAAAATTAACTTGCAAATTGTGCATGGTAATGTAAAGTCGTACCTTTGATTGCTAACCGTTTAGTAAATAAAGTAATGGACATCAGTCTGCCCTTCTAGACTATATACATGAGAAAATGATGGTCTTTTCAAACTAAATGACAGCAACATTCTCTGCAGTTTTAAAAGCTAATTCAGTGTCGATAAAACTTTGGATGACATAGTGTCTGTATAAGACAAAGTTTGAAATTTTGTTTTTATTAGTATAATGGTTTGTTTCTTTATTCTGTGTGAGGATTAAATATAATATATTAATTGGAAAATCACCGTTGTATTGTGATACATCCACTCATTTCTAAATGTATATTCTGCTGCTTTAACTAGCTCCTTGTTCACTAATAGGTTAATATATATATATATATATATATATATATATATATATATATATATATATATATATATATATATATATATATATATATATGACATAATGGAACACGTGACAAATCACACAGCTATACTGTAAGCTATCATTTATTGATTTCTCGTGCTCAAGAAGTTATATGTTTTAGTCTGTCAGAATAGATATATACTTTATCAGCTTGATCAATTTCAGTTATCGTGCAGAAGAAAAAAAAGGTGCTAAATTTATTTAACAAATCTGCCGTAACATCAAGCAATGATAAACATATAGAGTGCAGGAAATATAATTTATCAATGTGGTACTTTGTTTATGTATGTATTGTGCGTGGACCAAGTCTACTGAAGATAAAGTTAGAACTAATTTAGATTTTACAGGTAGGCTCGGGACTTTTGTAAAAAATTTTAAAATGATACCCTCGAGTAATTAGAAAATTGTATAGCTATACCAGCAATTGGTTTTTGGTGAAATAATACCCTCTATTAATTCTATAGATCTGTAACTGTTGCAACTATTGTTTTTATTTCTGTATTTTTAAGGTCGAATGTTTTCGCATCTATAAGCAACACACTAGTGGGAAGTGTTTGAATGGTCGTGTTCTCTCAATTTGTACACTACTATTGCTTCCATTTTCCATTATTATGAAGTTGCTAAAGAAAAACATTTCAGGATCTCCGTTTGACTTATAATAAATCTTGTATTCTTCAATCTGTCATCGCATCCCTACAATGATTTGAAATTATTTATATCACGTAATTGTGAAAAGTCGTTCATTACCAGTAACTGTGCAATAATGCTGAAAAATATCTATAAATAATTCTGAATCTTACAGTTTATCCTGAACTCTGGCCAAACCACAGCATCACAAAGAGTTTGACTGAAATTATTAAAAATGAAATTGTTTCATTGCTTACACATCGGATTAAAAGCCATTCAGGCATTTTGGTCTTTGAACGAAAATATATATCTACAAGCCATTGGAGTATTTTAGGTTATGAATGACCATGACTCTTTTAAAAGTTATGTAGGTATTTTAGGTCCACGAATGACCATTCATGGCTAATAAAGGTCAGTAAAAATGAATGATCAGTCATTATAACAGCTTGACAGATATTCTTATTCAATTTAATATAAAGACAGGTACATCAATGGCCCTTCATAGTCGTTGGAATGCAGGACAACGAGGGGATCAAAAACTCAAAGGACTAAAAAAATCTTCTAATCACTGAATGGGTGAAAGCTCTTGTAACAATGAAACTCTACAGCATATTTTGTTCCAAGAATGTTGGAATGACCGTTTTCTAACTTGTCTTTCTGATAACTATTTGTTGACGATTTAGGGTCATAACTCGCTAAACATCTCCAAATTGTCATCATCATCGACATTGTTGAATCCTATGAACGGTAAAGCTTCACACAGACTTTGGGTGCAATGAAGACATTGATGAATGATCGGGTATTCACAATTCATAACTATCAGATGCTGATGAAGTACCAGGACTGAAAATATAAATGGCTCCCACTACGATACATCTTTTTATTTTTACCTTTGTTTTGGGCGGGGGGACCATAAATCTTTGGAAGGACACCGACAGTGGTTCTTGTTCTGCCGACCTTTGGAATTCCCTCTCCACTTACGTTTGATTATTTATCAGATAAAGTGCCGAATTTCGATTTAAGGTGAGTTACCGTTTTCAACGATAAGTTCCGGATGGAGGTTTTCATTTTCAGTAATGTAGCTAAACCTTTTATTAGTGTCTGTCAGACATCGTTTACATCTATAATCTAGACTTTCATCAGATTCACTGCATAATAAAATAAACAGAAATAAAATACAGGACTTTGGAGGTTATTTTTGTTGACGGACGTTAGTACGGACGAATGAGTTTAAGAATGGATAGAGTAATTTAATAGCACATGAACGAACTACGAACTAAAACATACAGTTACTATTTTAAATTTAATAATAAACTAAGCAGAGGACAACGAAATACAAAAGACAAACAGGCACAGGTATCGAACAGTGGAAATTTCATTAAGATATACTTATATTTGATTTACTAGTTAACTAGATGAAACATTTTTGTTATAAACTTAAAGGCGTCCGTTCAATAACATTAATATCGTCTCTCTGTATGTATTTATCTCTGTGTCCAACTACCATTACTTGTTTACTTCATGTATGCCTATCTTTCCTATATTTGTGGTAAACTTGGACAAGCATATCCACATGTTCAAGGGGAAGATTGTTGTATTGAGAGATATTTAATTCAAAATTGATCTCTTAAATACATAAAAATAATATAATATAGAATACTTTACAAAATAGAAGGCCTACATTTAATGTAAATCCTTTTATCTCTGTTAATATGACCTAAAATGAAGACTTAAGGTATGCATGAGAAACAATGAAGGAGTAATGTGTGTGAGTGAATCAGATATGATCATGCTCAAAAGCATATTGTCTATGTGCAATCATACAAAATGAGTGCTTTATAGCTGATCCCTGCCAGCCTCGACCTGGTCAAAAACTATAATTAGCCTATTACGTACTAGCTCCGTGTTTAAAGTTCACTCAGAACACGCGAAATTGTGAACTGTCATTTTGAAGCTTGAAGACTGTATCATGCATAAATCGGAATATCTGCATATATACATATATATATATATATATTGGAGCGAAACCGAGAAAATAGAACAGGATGCTTATGTGATAGGTAAGATTTATGATATTTACTTGTGTCTTGTAATATTAAATAATTTGAACCTTTAAGCTCTGTTTGGAAAACATTTGCATGTAATAATTAAAATGGCTCCGTTTTGTAAAATCTTGTATACTGGTGTGATGTAGCTCATTGCATGAGTGTCCATTCCTGCCAAAAACTGCTAATGGCCTGTGAAGTGGATAACACGAAGGCTCGTACTAAACATGAACCTATCCATTTCGATTATGAGAAGTTCTAGTCTAAATTTTACAAATTTAAGCACAATCAAATTGAGTCATAGTACTTGAAATCATGCAATGATGCCATATTTTCTTTACCAGCTGTGGGTATGGAATACATGTAGATCTTTATGCGTCATTGTGAAATCGAGTAAGTTGTTCTTTGTAATCTTGTGCAACCGAGTAAATTTGTTTCGAAGTTCTGGGGGCAAGGGTATGAGTTGGTGTGTGTGTGTGTGTGTGTGTGTGTGTGTGTCTTGCAAAATTTCCTAAAATATTGTTTGATAATTACAATCGACCATCCTTTTATTGCAATTAGACTCAAGGCTGAGCACTTATATATTTGTTACATTTACCTAAATTCCTTGCTGAGTACATCTAATATCATATTTACATTAATTCTTGGCTGAGTACTTTCATTGTCATGTTTGTATACATTCCTGACTGAGTACTTCCATTATCATATTTGCATACATTTCTGGCTGAGTACTTCCATTGTTCTATTTGCATACTTTCCTGGCTGAGTACTTCCATTATCATATTTGCATACGTTCCTGGCTGAGTACTTCCATTATCATATTTGCATACGTTCCGGGCTGAGTTCTTCCATTATCATATTTGGATACTTTCCTGGCTGAGTACTTCCATTATCATATTTGCATACGTTCCGGGCTGAGTACTTCCATCGTCATACTTAGATGTTCTAATTACGGCAAAAACATATTCAAATTCATAATATGTCTGGTCGAAATCCAATTGACAACTTTGCATCAATTAATTTAAATGGATGTCAAATATGTTAACATGAAAACCTTTTTCGTTGCATAAATGTGACGAAACTCTTCGGCCTGGCTGATATGCTTTATCTTAGAAAATGTACAATAATTTAAATTATTACAATTTTTTTAAAATTATTTTTCCTTTATATGTCAGTACAGATCATGTCACGTCATCCTTTATTAGGTATCAAAACATACCCTAATATCTCATGTTTCAGATTACTGAGAAACAAATTTAATATCTCAATGAACTTGTACCAACACCGACTAAAGTCTTGCGATTGACAGCTGCTGCATAATGCTTTTGGATACATGAACTGCTTGCTCCATCACATATTGAAATCTTCCTCTTGAAATCTAGTGTATAATACACCAGAACTTTCTGTTAAAACTGCTGTAACAATACATTGGATGCATTACTCAATTTCTATCATCACAGACTGGAGACTTTCTGTTGAACTATGTTGTAAATTACACTAGGTACATTAATCAAGTTGAACAACCATAGAGTGAAATCTTTATATTGAAATTTGCTGTAAATATACAGGATGACTGAAGTCACTCATGGAGATTTCTTCTCATTTAACGTGTAAACAGCCTAACGAATCGTGAACCATAGCGAATCAAGTTTTTTCGATGAATTTACAAGATCATATATGAGACAAGGTTCATCTCGAACTATTTTAAATTATCCATCAGGTTTTATGATCAAAGAATAAGTTCATCCTCTACTATTTTAAATAGTCCACTAGGTCTTATCATCACAGAATAAGTCCGTCCTGTACTATTTCAAATAGTCCACGAGATCTTATCGTCACAGGATAAGTCCATTCCTTACTATCTTAAATAGTCCACTTCGTCTCATCATCACAGAATAAGTACATCCATCACTGCTTTAAATAGACCACCAGGTCTTACTATCACAGAATAATTCCATCCCCAACTATTGAAATAATATATTATGTCATCCGCCATGTCTTAACATCAGAGTGTAAGTCAATCCCCTAATATTTTACATACTGTATTGTCCATCAGGTCGTATCGTCAGGGAATAACTGTAATCAGCTATTGATCTAGGTATGCATAACACAACTTTGCTATGTATATCTGATTGAGGCAGGCATTTAAAGGACACTAGATGTAGGGTTTTACTGTCTTCGTCATTTAAACGATGAGATGTTTTATTTCCTCATTTCTATGTTAAGAGAGTTAATGTCACATATCGTCAACAACAGCGTAACCTTTACAAGAATTTACTTGCAGCCCATATCTATCAAACACATTCTCAGCATTCTTAAACTTTGGATATAATTATATATGTTGAATTTTCATGGGAAGGGTGGTACCTTCTAAAGAAGGCCATGGCATTATGAAATCTTTTTTATAATACTACCTATTCAATGAATTCTAAACGGAATTCTAGTGCTGTTAGATCTGTCTGGAATATTGATTAATCCGTGAACTCTAAAGGGAATCGTAACGCATGCAATTCTTTCTAAAGTATTGGCCAGAGTATTGACTATTCCATGAATTTAAAGGGCACTCCTAGTGCTGCTAAAGCTGTCCAGAATATTGACTATTCAATGAATTAGGAATATAATTCTAGTGCTATTAAATCTTAACAGAGGTTTCACTATTCGGTAAAGTTTAAGAGAATACCATTGCTGTGAAATCTTTCCTGAATATTTATCATTCATTGAGCTCTAAAGCGAATTCTAGTAGTGTTAAATCCGTCTAGAGTATTGGCTTTTCTCTTGAATATTGACTATTGAACTCTGAAAGCTCTCCTATTGCTCTTAAACGTTCTGGAATATTAACGTTTTCGTTAATTCAAAGGCGAATCATAGTGTTGTTAAATGAATATGGAATATTGACTATTAAATTCCTTCTAAAGACACTCATTGGGCTGTATATTTTATACTTCCTCTTTATGGTATACTTCCTGTATATCACGTACGTCCCGTCTGGTTTGCTCTAACATGAAGAAATAAGCAGAACTGCTTGTACCACCTGATTATTCACGATAAATAACAGTGCAGCACAATTTATCTATCCTTCTGAGTATGTATGTATGCAAGGAGGAAGGGGCGACGGCATGATTAAATTATTAGTGCTATGTTCACGTAAAAATGTGGCATCTAAAAGTTCGTTATCTGGAACATGTTGCATCCCATAGGACCTAATCGACAGTGCTAGCTGGAAGTATCTCTCAAACTGTTAGACTTGCCAGTTTGGAGCGTACACCAAGGTTGATTTAAACTATGTAACTTTAATTCTGGCGGAGAAATGCTATTTTTAAAACGCAGTGCTCAGATTCATTTCCGAATCAACTAATGGACATTGAGAAAGGTGGAGGTAAAAGGTGCGATTGGTTCCTGGATAACTTTATTTTTTATTATATAAATTTAGCAAGAGTTAATTTTCACAGGAAATATATAGTGTCGTGTTTCTGTATCCCACCCCACCCCCAGTAAAGCTATGATGAATTATCTATCATAATAGATAATAAAACAAATTTGTTGTTTCATACCAATATCTGTCCAATATCCATCTGTTATTTTACTGTCAACATTTTCCAACAGTTGTTGCATCCTAACATTTTGGGCTGTACATTTATCTTTGCTAATATCTCAGAGGTTTCCAAATCTGCTTCCACGGACAATATTATATATTTACACGGTTACATGATCTACATGACCTGTACATTCTCATTTTTCTTGCTCCTGGTCTAATCTTTGATTTTCAGCTATTATCGCTGCTACGGTTCCTACTTACTGCTCTAATTTCGTTGTGTTCATTGCTTGCATGTCTTTTATTGTTTTCTCAGCATTCATGTTTAATGTCTTAAATTAAATTTCAAATCTAGTTATGTTCTTTCTCTAGGTCTCTTTAATCTATTATCAAAAAAGTCCATCTGTTATTGTGTATTACGCTTTTATTTTTATCTTATAATTTGAGTAAAATGTTTAGTCTTCTCTAACATGCATCTTTTTTGTTTGTTTTCCATAGATCAATCTTCCATTGTTCATTCACTTCAAATTCGTCTTTAATTACTTCTGTTTTTATATTCGTAGTTTTATGCATGCTGTGTCATAAATAACTAACGGTTGATTGCTAAATTGTTTCTTGTCAACTGTTATTGTTCTTCAGATATATGTGCACCGTGTCCTTTGTTATTTTGTAATTATTAGTTACTTTTGCTTTAAAAGATTGTTAAGTAGTTTACAATTCATCAATATAATATTTTTGTGAACAGCTCTTTGGTTGTGATCTCATTAAAATCGCATATTGTCTTCACCCTAGTCTGAGTTTTCAAATGCATGCCCAAATTTTTTTATACTTATTGCACTACTTAGAGTGTGGATAAACATCTTGGAAACGAATTATGTTTCACAGAAATGGAAGGTTGAAATAGCCACTTTTACCTAGAACAGACAAATTAAAAACATGCAAATTAACATATCAACTGGAACATGTAAAGAAATAACAATTAAAACTTAAATTGACAAGGCGTTGTGAAGGCAATACAAGGTCGGTTAAAATATGCAAATCACAGTTAGTCCTCATCATCCTGTCTGCAAGAACTATACTTAGTTAATTTGTATCAGTTAACGACTTGAATCAATTACAGAGACAAAAGATTACAGGGCATCAAATGTTATTGGGCATCTCTGGAATTTTGTCATTAATTATTGGATTAGATATGTCGGCAGTGAGTGGTAGTTGGATGATACACAAACGTACTAATTCGAAGAAATTAGCAGAGGGAAAACAAACATAGGAAAACAAAAATAGAAGTCAGACAATATTACTGTGTGAAATGAATAATTTGAAATCGAGGCATTAATATATCTGACAACGCTTGTATAAACTATTATTATTATTAGAGTGACCCTTAATAAAAGTATAATGAATGACTAATGACTGTTAATAAAATAATGAAGACTGAAAACAGGCAGGAAGAACAAACATCAACCAAGTATAATAAAAGTAGATGTTCTTCATTATAGGTGGTGGTATTATTGCTTTAGTGTTGGTGTTCATATATTCAAATAGTACAATTTGGTTACATTTCAGACACAAGAAGCCATCTCAAGAATAACGTACAGGAACATAAGTTACATTAGTTACTTTATAAAAGGGGCTGAGAGTTAGATCTCAATGAAGCGAATATTACTGATGTTGTATCTCATCCAGTTGTCTATGTATTTAATCTGTTATAG
>JAECUM010024815.1:0-38891 GCA_016617855.1 Megalonaias nervosa | reverse complement strand
TTTGAAAGTGTTTCAGCCGCATAGCACTAAAACCACGAATAGACCATCAGCGTTTTTATGGCCCTCTAGTATCCATCCACAGTGACAAAAACGCAAAATTTAGCCAAGGTGGAGAATACGTACAGTCGGATAGACAAGGTTTGCAAGGTATGACCCTCCTACATCAGTGGTTGGCATTAAGAACCTGTTAAATGGACGATAATTGTATGACCTATGTTCAAATTTCGTATCTCCTCGCGAGAAATTGAAGGAGTTTAGCATCTGAGCGTATTAATGGTGAATAGAACGAGTAAAACAGTTTATAGTGAAGGCGAAATGAAAGTGCAACATGAATGGAGTTTAAAAAAATTTTAAAAAACACTATAAGAATTGGTAAAAACAAGGAGGTATTATTAGGGTTTGTATATTCTATTGGCATTGTCTAAATACAATGCAGAAATTACGATTTTTCGGATTCAAAAAAATCATAAATCCAAATATTTGCCAAATGTCTTTGATTAGAGCTATAAAAATATATGGCCTTGCAAGTTTTATGGTCTATATATTTCGTAAAGTTATCATGTCAAAAATAAGTCATCAGGTCAATAATCTGAATGCAACAAGTGTTTTTCTTTAGTGAGGATGTCATGCTTGCCATCTTTGTAGGGATGTAAACTATATTAATTACCTACAGAATAGACATGAAAACGAACTGTATAATGTTCATGTCTATCGCATCTCCTTCAAAATAGCCTGTCTCTTTCAGTAGTCCAAAGAACTCTATCCAAAACTGACAACATTCCACACGCAATAGCCGCCACAACAATTCTATCCGCTGGTTAGCGGTACTTGGCCCAAATAAGAAAGACATTGTATTAGTCAGAAAGTTATGCATTTCAGCAACATGAGTATTCTCGGTTGCACGGACGGCTCTTACCTCTTTTGGGCATGCACCGAGTTGCTCAATCGCATCAATGTAATGTCCTGCGATAATGCGTGGATTACTACTTGAACACGTTACCTTGCACAAAAATGATTTTCCGTGAGAATCCATCTATGCAGCCATTGATGCACAAACCGTATTGTTTAAGTTTGTCTTAAGAATCCAAATACCAGATAAAGTTAGGCCCCTTGGCATAATAATTCCTTCGTCGTAGTCTTTTTCTTCTTCTAAGTTCACGCCCCTGAGGGTCTCAAATGGAAAGCAAAGCTGCAACGTCAGATCTTAAAGTTCGAAATCATGCAGGTAAACATTTTCGATGCATCCAGCGAAAACCATTTTGACAGCCGGGGGGGGGGGGGCTCACGTGACCCCCCAAATCATACTGCAAATATATATTCCGACAAGTTTAATCATGCAAATGAAGCTGAAAATATGTCACAAGATTCTGTTCAAAACGCTTAATAAATATTAGCTTTAGTTTCAGACTGCTTCTTATACTAACTCTCCCGGCCGTGACTGACTGACCCTCCCCCCCTGAAAATCGTGACCACCCCTACACAAAGTTTTGACCCTCCCCCCACCCTGCAAAAAATCCTGCAGGCGCCCATGCTTTCTCCTACATAATCTCAATTCCGACAGCCTTCGTTTCAATGTTCTCATACTGATAGCAATCCTATTATTGATTGCCAAACAGCAAATAATCTCTGAATAACTTAATCCAAGGGAAAAATACAACTTTATAAAAGTAGTAAAATCCATTGCTGTATGTAGTCAAATCTCTAAAGAAGTAGCAATTTTCTACCTTGCCATGCAAGATTTTATTGCGAATATTCGCAATAGTATTGCGTTTATTTGCAATAGTATTACGTTTATTCGCAATCTATTGCGAATACTCGCAATAAGTACTGCGTTTATTCGCAATATATTTATTTTTGCACAGACACGATTTGGCACTAATGGGCTTCCGTACTTTTAATCTCGCTCATCCCAAGTTTTTAAATGTTTTTTTTTTTGTTTTTTATTCCCGTCCGTTGAGAAAGAAAAAAAAAATTTTAAAATTACAGTAATGTCAGCAACAATTATTTTGATGATTCCGTAGCTGATCTCAGTGTGCTTGCCTAGCTGTATTCAATGAAAATTTTATTCCACAACTACGCCAAATGTACTATAGCAAGATCGCAAGTCGCTGTTTATGACTTTCAATATGCATGTTTACAGGACGTTCCCTATAATCTAGTATATTCTAGGCTGCGTCACATAAAGCAGAGTGAGTTAAGATGTAACTAACATACTCTTTCAAGGACTCTTTGTTTCTCTTTATCATTCTGTCACCATCCAAAATGTACAGACCGATTGCAACATTTCTACTCTCGTGATAAAACACAACTTTCTATTATGCCGAATTGCACTGCACAACAATGTTGATTACTGATGCAGTATAACAAAAATATACAAGAAAGTATACGGACACATTTTGGGGTCTGTTTTCAAAGTAATAATTGGTAAAAATAATGGGTACTAAGAAGGAATGACTGATAATACTGTTAGATATCAACTTCAGCGGATTTTTATTTACAGACAGGGCCGCGAGCAGGACTTGTGGGCACTATGAAAAATTCTCCAGCAAGTCCTTATGAATTGCAAATTGTGATTGCAGTGGCCCCAGGAATTTTTTCCATGTTGTCCTACCCTGTCTGCGGCCTTGTTTCAATTGACAGAGGACAAACCTGTGAAATGTATACAATGGAATGCCTAGTTAACAGTGTAAATTTCACACAGGTTTCATGATTTTGACAACCGTTCTTTTGTATATGGGAACATTGATAGCTATCGAGTTACAGGTATGTATGTAATAGACTCTAATAAAGAGACTGTGTCGACTGGAAGAAGACCAATATAACGGCCTTATTGCATTGTGATGTTTGCCACATGCATTGCAGGCCCCATGTTATGCAAAATGTAATTATCACTGCATTTTGTTTGATCTTTATGCAACACTATAATTACAATTTAATAACTCAATTCGATCTCTATGTTAGTATCTATTTGGCGGAAAATGTAATATCTAATGCCCTACATGAGGCTCTTATAAATACTTTTTCTGCAAAACAGGTTCTGCCCTCTCATTACATTGACAGTTTTTTTCCTTCAAAATAAATAATGTAGCAATTTCTACTTACATGTATTACATTTTATACACTGTGTTTGGCTATACCACACCCACCCACCCAGCCAAAAAACCTGTTCGCGTTACCAATGGCATCTAGTGTCGAATCGTTTGGACCATAGGTTCGACTAACGACCCCAAGACTACGCCCAAGTCACCACAAGACATTTCAACCCCAAAACATTTCGACCCCAAAGACATTTCGGCCCGGACATCTCTACCCGAAGGACATTTTGACCCCAAGGACAATTCAACCCCAAGACTCTAGCTTAATTAGGTGTGGATCATACAACAGTGCAATACGATCAATGACACTGACGCTCCATAAACAAGGTCCGTCAAACATAACGAAGACGACCAGGTCAGCCGTTCAAATTGTACACACAGTAGAAGAATGTGTCGCTGTATTGGAAGGATTTAAACTGGAGCTAAACATCAACAGTGTTAATGGCTAAAGTACCAGTAAGTTCGGTTATGATATATAATTAAAAGAAGAACAAATACGTTGCAGTTCCGGTACCATAGGGTTCTCGCTCTTTTTAACAAATCGATATAACTGTTGAAAAGATATACTAGCTATAGTATATAAGTAAGGTGTAGGAAAGAGAAAGGTATTTAATGGCTTGTGTCATTCATGATCAGTTTCCTCTGACCCTTGCCACCCCATGTTTGATATTTGGATATTTATGTTGGGGTGTAGGATCAGAGTCCACTGCCTAGTTGGAATTCGCCGACACAATTTGGTGTCGGCATAGGGCACAGGTGCTTGTATCATTGCTTACAATTTACCTGTCATACATGTACTATATAATAACTACTATAGTTATTATAGTAGTTATTATATAGTACATGTATGACAGGTAAATTGTAAGCAACTATACGAGCCCCTGTGGCATAGGGTAGCCGCTTACTAGCCGCTGTAGTATTAAATTTTGACCCCGTTGAATTCTCACCCCCGCCGGGTCTGCTTTCAACGTTGAACGTTGACCCAGGGTCAGTTCTTAACGTTGAATTTTGATTTCACAGTCGTTGAAAACTGATCTCAGCGTTGAATTTTGATCAGATTTCCGGGTCATTTTTTAACGGATATTGTTTTAAGTTCCGCATATATGGGTTTATGAATCATCAAAAAGGAAATACATAGTATGTATAAATATGTATAAAATCAACAAAAGCAACGTAATGCAGTACATGCAGTACTAAAATTATGGATATAGTTATCTTCCTTATTTGAAATGGATATAATGAAATTTTGTTTGTACTTCGTCTGCTGCATTGCATCAAACATATCAGAAGTACGCAGATTTCTAGGCATGACCAACTATGTTTGACGATTTATCCCAAATTGTTCAACAGTCAGCCTCTTCGAGCCTTAACCAAACAAAATCAACCATAGGAATAGGGTGAAAAACACGATAAAGCGTTTGAAAAACTCAAACAGAATTTAACAAATAACGCAATAGTAGCGTATTTTGATCCTAATAAGGAAACGCAATTAATTGCAGATGCAACTCCTGTCGGTCTAGGCGCATTATTAACTCGTAATGGAAAGGTTATTGCTTACGCCAGCAGAACACTTTCAGAGGTGGAAACTCGATATTCAAAGGCGGAACGTGAAGCAAAAGTTTGGAGTTGTGAGCACTTCCATCCGTACCTGTTTGGTCATACATATAAGCTAATCAGTGACCACAAGCCCCTGGAAATTATTTTCAACGATCCAAAATCACAACCCTCTGCAAGAATCTAGAGATGGCGATTGAGATTACAAGTATACAGTTCCAAAGTAGTTTACAAACCAGGTAAAACAAATGCAGCAGATTACATTTTGCGACATCCCAAGACCGGAACTGAATGCTGTAAACATTCTGAAGTTGCAGAAGCTTCTGTTCAGTTCATATCTGTTAATGTTGTAGGTATCACGGTACCAATTGTATTTCCATAGACCTCAATGCTAATGTTTTGTGAAATAAATATACTTTCTATCCTGCCTCAGTATGGGTGTCACACACTGTCATAGAGAACAATGTTGGATCGTCAAGTTTACAAGGACAGAATCAGGTACTTTATTACAATTGAGAGAAATAACTCTTTAGGGACTAAACAAGGTTAAGAGTTACCAGTTGAGTATCTTGGCAACATGTGAGATTATGTTAATTCATATCTAGATCGTATTTTGTATTTTTTATGATTTTTTTTTAAATGTCATAAACATCATTGAAAATGCATTTTAAAAAAAATCAAATCCAGTAGACAAAATTGTCACTACAATAACATGTAATGGAATAAAATAAAATAAAAAATGTAAACCTAACAAACACGTAATTAAATTACATATACATAGCACTTCTCTCCATAAAGAAAAAGAAAGATTTATATAATAAAGCTTTCTTTTTACCATATGTTAATTATATATGAAGTAAAAAATAATTACATAAGAACTCTTACGAATTATACAAAGTGTACATGAAATAATATTTCTATACACGAGAATTTTTTAAAGCCTGACAGAAACTACAACTCTTACATAATGCACCAATCATAGCTAGTTCTGTTGTTTTTTGTTTTTTTTCTGAATACAATGTTTCCTACACCTTAACCTCTGCCCACCTGAGCAGTATGTTAGGGTGGGGGTTCTGGACCACTTTTCGGGGTGGGGTCACTCAGTCGCAGAAAAAGTGGGGTTTTGTAACGAATTTTGCAAGGGAAGTCACTAAGTCGCCTGTGTTTGTTGTGAAACAGTACATTTTGATCTTAGTGCGATGAATTCTACTATGAGATCACCATTGGCTTCGTCCTTGAACTTTCCAAGAACCTTTTTCTTATCTGTACAGTAAAGCGGGTTATCATCTGGATAATCACTGAGGTCAAAATATTCTCGGTGATCGTAGTGATCGTACATACATATCCTGGTAAACTTCTACTGTTTGAATCTCCTGTATAAGTGAATCGGTATCCATCATGAGCAGACTAGCACGACCTCCGTACATCGACTATATAAATCCATAACGGAAATCGAGCATGAGCATTTTCGAAAGCTCGAGTACAGCTGTTCCAACGTAAATGGGTTTATCTAGCTTAAGCTTGTTTTTTCTGGACCCGTCTCGACTAACTCTTCGTCAAAGATTTTCATGTGCATGAAGGCATTCGATGAGACAAGTTTATCACGTCGTTGCACGTACTTAATGATTTCAGTGTTTCTGCGTTTTCTTGTGTTTTCGATGGTCTTTCCGAAGACGGTCTTGTTCATGAGTTTGAAGAGATCTTTGTCGAAGTCCTTGTTAACCTTGGTTCGTTGCCATGTATTGAAGTCAATGTAACTTTTCATCCACGGAGCCTGATTAAACTTCAGTACACGATGAATTTTATCAAGCACCAGTACGTATCTCAGCGCCTGATCTAGACCTATAAATCAGCCCCACCCCGTGATGATGCTGATTTTCGGGTTAGGGACTGATATCACCTATTCATTGAAAGCTGCGATTATTCGCTGACACTTTTGTCTGCATACATCGGTGTACATTTTATACACTTACCGGTATTTCTCGTGGCTGTGGAGCTACCGTCGGCTGAAGGGTTCTTTTGGTGACATGTACATTATATTTCCAGAACAAATTCTATGTTTGGTGACTTTTAAATCCATGTGGAATAGCACAACCATCTGTCCTGTGGCCATTTTAGATTTCGTGCTAGATACGGCTGTTACCAATTACCGGCATGTGTCTAAAGTGTACGCAAGATTGTTCCGGAATGATTTGCATGCAGCAAAATTGCGCATTTTAATGAACAGGTGTCATCATACCCACATATCGTCCATCAATATCAACACAGTTTTGGGGAGTTGATTTATCGGACTGCACCTGATCTAGTAAACAGTAGCGCATGATGTCATTGGTCTTGTTCATGACACTGGATATAAGGTGTGGGGTTTTTTAACCTTGATATCTCCAAGGCCAAACTTGTCTTTTTCTGCTAGTTGTTCGGAGGGAGCATCTCATTGGAGACTAATAGTTGTTCAGCGCAGAAGGGATAATCGTTGTGTAGATCAGGCACGTTTTGTGGGTAGGTCAAGTCGACTTCAACAAAATAGCCAACATCGTCCACATAACCACTAGCACGTTCATGCATGAGCTGTTCATCCGATATCCAGTGAAATCCACCTGTGGAGATTGTTGGCGTCGAGATAAGGATATATGTGGAAGGTTTATTGGGATCTTAGTTGTACATGTATTTGTTGTTGGCGATGGCATGCTTTTGATGACGACGGAGATTCCCCCTCTCACCATCTGCTCTGTAAACAATAATATGTCTGGGTCGGTGAAATGATTGAGTTGTACCTGATATGTTTTAAGTAGAACATCCCATGATAAACCGGGTGATACTTGAGGTGAACGGACACTTTTCAGTCGAGTTTTGGCAGCACGATACAATTTCTGAACTCCTCCAAACCCGCAGGATGGGCTGGATTGTAGTAAATGCTGCCTAACACATTCTCCATTTTTTAATAAGTCACCCACTCTTCACTGATGATACTTTTGATGGCACGAGGTGGTGGTTTTGAAACGGCTTTATGTGTCCGATGTGCCACGGGAGTAGAAGTCGAGGATAGTGGTGGTGGTGGTGGTGGTAATGGGATGGCTTTGGTCTTCTTTTCTTTTTTCATTTCTGGTTTCCCTTCTCTCTTTTTCACTTCTGTCGAAGGAGGAATGGACATCATCTTTTTAACCCATGCTTTAAGTTCTTCTCGTTGGGGTGTGAGGAAAGGGGTCAACAAGGACGCTGCATTCTTATTAGGGATGGCAACTGCTGACGATTGGTCTTTGTAGTTACAATGAACGTTTTCCCTTGTTATATGCCGACCAATTTCAGCGTGTCTGTACGGTAATGTGAAGTGGTTGTGAAGTCGCACTCGCCTCTGAGTTCCATAGGCATCCACGTAGTCCGAGAAGATGCCCTTCTGAGACTCGTCACCCTTGTGGTATTGTTCTCTCTTGGGAAGTGGTAAATTTCTTACACTTCTAATAGTTGGTATCCCAGGTCCAGAGCTTTGAACAATTCCACGCTGACCCATGTTCCCGCCAGGGCGGGTTCTTTCTGGGTGTGCTGACAAGGTTGGTCTTGCTTGCACGTTTCGGCACAAGTATAGCACAAGGAAAACAACAGTTTTCGTTGGCACTGCTGAGGTAAAACGGGATGGTACAAGTCTGTGGGATACAAGATTTCGCACTTGATCAATCCTTCCTATTGTCGAATGTTTTCCACGTCAATGTGTTCCGTTAGCAATCGCGGATGCCCTGCGGAAAAGTGACAGTATTTGCACACGTAAGGATACAGTGAACACACGACCAATTATTTGATTTCTTCTCCTTTCTCCTTGTCGACATGGTACAGCAGACAGGTGGCATTCCTCCGTCCTCCAAACAAACTGTCTTCTGTTTCAGTGGGTCCACCAGCTTGTAGCTTTCCACTATACCATTAAACTCTGGATCGATTTTCAAACGGTGATCGTACTCGCGTTCCCACATTTCCACCACTTGGTATCCTTGTTGTTCTATCTTCCAGCGCCGCTGGCAAGTGGCCTGGTACAAAGTCTTCCATGGTACGTTATAAAAACTCATTTTTAGTGCCACGCTGAGGGTAACAGATGGGACATCAGTGAAATAAGCAACCGTTAAAATCGTACACGATCTTGGGGTTTTGTAAGTCCCAGCCATCCACCGAATACGTTCCGATGGTGTTTTAGCCTCATCCGTTTCGGGCGTGTTGGATCCATTTGTCTTCCTTGTTGCACAAGTAATGTAGCCAGCGTAGGGCTTTGACTGAGTATTGACGGTTTGACAAAGTTCGCCGCTTGAGTGCAGATGACAGACAGGGTGTTTTCTTCCATGAATCGTTGGAGGTACACTAAGGAACACGCTTTGGCAATGGTGCAGGCTTCTTTCAAAGAATCGATCCCTTCGTGTTCCATGAATAATTCTCGATACTTTCCACAGCAACGCCGTGAAATGTCCACGTCCGAACGACAATACTTTAACATTTCTTCCTGAAAGTCGAAGTGATCCAAGGCGTGAGTGTGGTACCAAGCGTAGAAAGCTCGTTGTTTGGTTTGCATGTTGTCGGGGTCGTAGTAGTGAGCATCAGGCAAATGGGGTAGAACGGCGTGTTGATTGGCTTCGGTATTGAAAAAGTGCAGAAATAGCCTTTGGCCATTTCTATCATTCCAAACGTTTTAGGCATTCGTCTCAAAGGCATGGCCAAGTAACTCGTCGAAGCTTTAAACTGCGCTTGTCCCACTTGCATGGAGATGATTTTGTCTCCGTTCAAAGTCACCTTAGGAAGTTCGGTACTTTGTTCCGTATAGTATTTCAAAAGAAATTGTCCATCGTATCCCGAGAAATTGTGAGCAATCACAGTGGCATAGAGATGGTATTCTCCTCTTGGCTCCACCTCTCGTCGATGGGGTCTAAGATCCATTGGGCGAAATCGGTCAGCGTGTTCGGTCTCCGAAAGATTTTTTTCACGTCCTCCAGGGACCTTGTTGCGGTGAGGGCAATGACTAAAGATAGGCTTTTGGATGCACTTCTCGCACGCTCGATGAGCCACGCAAAAAAAATAGGAATGTGAATGCCGGTCTCTTGCATGCATTCGAAATCGAAAAAGATGAAATTCCCTTTCGTCTTGTCATCTTCTTCCTCTTCATGTTTGGAATGGTATTTTTGAATGTAGCATTCGTGTTCCAAGTCCACGATTTGGCGACAAATGTGACATCGTTTTTTTCCTGAACATACGTGTGCTTTGGCACTATTGGTACGTATGGCTTGTCCACAAGTAAGGCACAATTTCAAGAGTTAACAAGCACTTTTCCACTGTGAACCTTGTGTCCTCAAATGTTCTTGGTAACAGGTAGAGCTGACAAAAGTGAGCTGACAAGCTAAACAGTGCACCCGTTATTGTCCTTCGTCAAGACAGGGTTGAGAAGCTAAACATTCCTCACATTTTGATCCACAATTCTTGTGTAGCACACGATTGTTATTGCCATAGTCAGATTTCTTACAGCAATAACTGTAACCCAGGAATGGAGCGATACTGGTAATGGCATCGAAATGTTCATCTTGATGATAGACGTGAATGTATTTTCCGTTTTCTTAAATCTTTGCCGCAAAACAACAGAGGTCCACGCACTTCTTGAGGGTGCACTTCCAAGGTGTAGCGTGGAGCTAAGACGTATTGCATTTTTGCATTTCAGAAATGCCACAGGGTGTGTCTTTGGAAATCCGCGCTTGCTGTAACAGGAGTTCTGTTTCTCTTTGTTGTTTGACTCAGTTCGATTTGCGAATGTTTTCCCGGGGTCTTTTCCATTATGCCTTGTCGTTCTTGTCAGCATACGTTTGTCCCACCACGATGGCACGGGCTAAACACATCTTGTCTTAGGGGTTGTTAATTTGGACGAGGCTCTTTTTGGTGCTGCGAAGGTCGTCCACCAGTAACACCATTTTGCATCCCGTCCCTTTGTAAATAGTAATGAATAGTGTTGCTTTTGCATCGTTGATGTGAATTATTTCGTTGGACTGCTGCATGTGAATGACTTTGGAAGGTGTTAATTCTGATGGGCTGCTAAACTCGATCCAAACGGGTGACTTCAGACTGTCATGATAAATGGAAAGTCTCAAGCGATCGTCTTCTTTGGCTTCACATTGCTGTTTCAGTTGTGGTTAACAATGAATCCCACACATCGATGATAAACTCTTCTGCATTCTCCAGCGGTACGTCGGACTTGAAATCTTTAACCTTCACCGTGTGCTTGTAGGCCGTGGTTCAAAATTTTCTAAAGGAACGTTTATCCGTCTCTCGAATGTGGTAGTAATTTTCAGGGTTTAGTGGTGGTGGACTTTGGCTTGGCGTAGACTCTCTGGGTCTGGATTCTGGCTCACTCATGTCATCTTCAAAATCGCTGGCAAGGAGTTGAGCCAAGACTTCAACTACTGCGCGAGGCGGTAAATCATGTTTCTGTCTCTTACTTTCTTCTCCTTTCTCCACGAAATGATGCGATCGTTTCATCTTAAGACAACATTTGAAACGCCATGGTCCCCTATATATTGATGTCAGACCAGTGTCTTGCCTATATAAACGGTCAGTGTCTTCCCTCCAAATATTCATTTCACTCTCAATCCGACCAGAAACAAAGAAGCGCCAACACAGATGGAACTTCTGATCAGAGCTTTGCGATCTCTCGCCGATTCCACTCGAGAAATTTGAATGATGTTTCCTCTGAGCAGCATTTTTGGAATATGTCGTGATATCTGCACGGTCTTCAGAGGGGTTAAACATATACTGATATTAGAAATAGATTCTCCCACGCTGTACATAACAGAACGGGTGCAGCTGGAGCTCCAGGAGTTTGGTCGGTTCACTATGACATGGCTTTGGTCGTGGAAGCCTAAAATAACACCTTCTGCTGCTCACATGTTCGAATTTGAAGTTATCTTGGCTTGATGTACCAAAAATCTTTTACTTTGAGTAAAACCAAATTTACATGCAACAATTCGCTCAAGCACAGGTGACCACGTCGTGGAGAGTGTGGCCATGAATTCAGGTAGCGAACTTCCCATGTGTTTGCGACCTTTCATTTAGCGGCACGGCGTGAAAATTAAACTGGAAACAGACACATATTCGATCATTTACGTTTATCTCGTATTCATGTTCTTATCAATTCCAGACAATATGCAGCACGAGAACTGGAGTATAATTTTGCTGCAGCCTCGAGAAATTATTCACGTGCGTACCTGATGCTCATGGGGGCCATGCAAAAATACCAAGATGCAGATACTGCCACGCAGGTGTCGCTTGATGAAATCGCCACTTTGTATCCCATTTTTCAGTTCGAAGTGTCTAAAAACATTCAGAACATCTCAAAGATTCCCCAGACGATTTCGAGATATGGTGGACTCTTTCTAATCCTGGTGCAGATGATGTATGTTATGCGTTAGGAACATCAGATCGATTTATGATCTTGGATCTGCTTAATGGTAAAATGAACGTCATTGTGCAGACAACGATCAGTTGTGTTAAAAAGTTTATATATCAAATGCTTCAGCAACGCAGTCAGCGACAACGTCGCCAGAGCAAAACGCTAGCTGCTAAAAAGACTGGACGAAAAAAAAATCTCATGGGGTTCTATTGCCAGCGGTATTCGTCAGAACACTGGCACCAAAATTTTTAAGCTCAGTATTGCTTCCACTGGGTCTTGCTGAAGCTTCTGAAGCTGTCACTGAGCAACACAAAAGGTGGTCATGGGAAACAGTGTTTCCCGAAACGGAATGCGTGAAAAACATGCTATCATCACGTCAGCTGCCGCCTATGGTAACAGGAGACATAAAAAATAATGTTATCTGATGTAATATACAGTAAAGCAATGTCGTACGTACCAGTAAAATTAACACTGTCACCGCAGCAGATAAAAAATATTGCTACGGCAGCTCAGCATAAGAGACCGAAATTTATTAAACTTAGCTTGGCACCATTAACATGACCTGATAAGCTTATGCTGACTCACAGGCAGGCCACCTCTGTGATGAAACATGCCGTTGGTCACAAAGGACTTGTTCTCAAATTGTCTGCGTCACAACTTTCAAAACAAGGAGGAGCTATCTCACCACTGTTAGCTGGTATTACTGGAACTCTTCTTCCAGGATTACTCGATATTGGAAGGGGACATCAGCTTCCTGGAACTACACGTGGGAGAGGTATCTCCCGCATGGGCAAAGTAGCTGCATACTTGGTCGAAAAAAAGAAATTAGCGACTGAAGCGTTATCACACTTGAGAGAGAGTTATTACCAAGAGTTGGGAATTTCAGAGGTATGTTTTCAAAGGATCAGATGCCAGAGGCAGATCAAATCTACCACGACGAGAGCTGCGTGATTAATCTTCAAAATTATTACTAGGGATCCGGAACTCATTGGGTGACTATGTATAACGATCCACACCAGTGCGACGTGGAGTACTTTGATACCTTTGGTTTATCTCCTATGAAGTAATACGATACTTAAAATCCGCTGAGCAGCGTGGTGCTGTGTATAATTCCTTGCAGTTTCAGGATGTCAATGACAGAACCTACGGATGGTACTTTTCTCTAATATCAGCAGAGATACAGCCGAACATCAACTGTCTTAGCAATCTTAGCGCTGTTACAGCTGCATCCTCGTTTTGTGGATAGGTAAAATATAATACAACAACAATCCAATCATGGACAAGTGGTGTTTCAAGTGTAAAAGGATAGTAAAAACTCCACAGAGGTGGTCACTAAAAATAATCGTCTAATGGTCAAGTCGTTCTGCGATGTGACGCCAAAAAATCGCGGATTGTGACGGGTCAGGCAGCAGTTTCGCTTCTTGTGTCGCAGTTGCCGGCGACTTAATGTACCTTTTCTGTTTAAAAAAATGCATCACTCTCATTGCATACACTGCGATCTGAGCACGAGCTGCGAAAACATTCGGATAGAACGAAATCTGTGTGGGAGATTGCAAACAATTTGATGAGCGTCAGATCATAGGTTGTGCTATTGATATTCATAAACTTGTTAGTAAACTTCCATGACCACGCGGAGGGTTGACATTACCGAGAGACAGATATACCATACCATAGTATCCGCTAGAAAAACAGCTCGATGAAAACGATCAGCCTCTGCCTGGACAGGAGTCTTATAAAGAAGTGGATGTCATTGCCATACTGCTTGGTATTTGCTACAGAGATCATCCAGACGATAAGGCAGGTTGAGATAAAATCATGCTGGGAACTTAAGGGAATTCAAACCCCAAAACCTGCCCGCAACCATTTTCCACGTCGCATAGTCATTGTTGTGGTTGTACAGGACATATGGTCTGCCGATTTTGTTGGCATGACAGATTGCAGAACATACAAAGATCATTTCATGACAGTCATCGATGTCTTTAGCAACTACGCCTGGGTTGTTCCTCTCAAAAACGAAAAAGGAAACACTATCGTTGAGGCGTTTTACAGCATTGTGGATACCCCTGCCAACCCCAGTATTACGTGTCCATCACGGCAGTGAATTTTACAACAAAGACGAATCAAACTTGGCTTCATAAAAAATAACCTCGACATGTACAGCTCACAAAATCGAGACAAAGCCGCTGTCGTTGAACGATTTAACAGGACTAAAAAAACTCATGTGGAAAAGATTCACGAGCGATAACACCAACAAATACTTAGATTTTTTTTACCAGAGGTCGTTGACCAGTATAATCAAGTATGGCATCGAAGCATTAAAATGTCTCCAGCAGAAGCTTCATCAGTAACTTCACAGGGTGACCATGGCCGAAAACAGGAGGTCACAGACACCTTATGTTTTAGACATAGATTTAAGGGAGGTGACCGCGTTAGAATCAGCAGGCATATAAAGCAAATCCAAGAAAGGATACTCACGCAAATGGACCGAGGAAATCTTTGTGGTGGATACAGTCAAGACAACAATGCCGGTCACGTACACGCATAAAGATGCCTCAGAAGAACCCATGGAAGGTTCTTTTTACGAGCAAGAATTATAGAAAACCAACCAAGACGTGTTCAGGATCGAAACGTCCTTTCAACCAAAGGTAAAAGGATCTCTCGTCAAATGGTTGGGTTATCCTGACACCTTTAACTTCTGGATTCCGACGGTGGCGTTGACATCCTTGAGGGACTGAGCGCATGAGGCGATAATGCCTCCGATGTAATTTTATCGTAAGCTGCTGACACCTTTTTACCAGAGACTGGTTGACACTTCGCTGCTTGCTCTGGAAGTCCCACCACCTCAAAAATACGCTTAAACACATATCAAATTTGATGTATTTCTGAAGACTTGGACGTGAAGCTTTCGTCACCAGGTTAAGCAACTGACAAGACTGATCTCGCTGTGATGCTCATATATTAAATTGCTATAACTAAGATAATGACGTCTCTCGAACGTGCATCATTTTATACTACACTGTAACCTTTAATACATTTTCACTCACACGGAGCCAAAACTCTCCTTTTTTATACATTTAATCCCATGGCCCAGAACCATCCATCCGCTTAAACACACCACTGAAAAAAGTGGTCCAGAACCATCCCATTTTAGCTGCGTATGGCTACATCCATATAAAACACCTTTATGTGCATTAAAGTGACCACTTCTTAAAACGTTGTCCATAACCACCCCATTTTATGCACTGGAGTGACCCCGCATGAAAAGTGGTCCTGAATCCCCACTCTTCCATACTACTCATTTGGGGTTGTATATTTGGTACCGTTATACCTGTACCCAAATATATGACTACTGAAGAGATTAAGATGGCTCCTTTAGTCGACCAGGACCTTCAGCATGTTATCAAATCGATACATTCTGTAGACTGGAAACATTCATGCAAACAACACAAAACCTTGCAAACATTTTCAAGACTCAGACATGAGCTCACGATCGTTCTAGTTACAAATGGTGTTGTCCTACAGCAAATTAGTAACACCGAAAGGGTTACAACACAGAGTGATAGAGCTAGCACATGAAGGCCATCAAGGCATAGTCAAGACAAAACAACTTCTTCGTGAGAAAGTATGGTTGGTTTCCTGGTATTGACAAATAAATAAGAGGATTAAAGTCAAAGTTGTATACCATGCTTTACAACAACGACAAAGGAAATGACGGAGCCGCTAAAAATGACAGTTATACCAGTCAAGCCTGGTGTCAAATTAGCTTGGATTTCAGTGGCCCTCTTTCATCAGGAGTCTACCTAATGGTACTTGTTGATGACTTCTCAAGGTATACAGTCGTTGAAATTATTAACTCAACATCGGCAAAAACTGTCATCCCGCAACTTGACAAGATATTTTCAATGTTCGGAGTAACAGAAGTTGTAAAAACGGATAATGGACCTCCATTCAATGGATAAGAGTTTACAAAGTTTGTTGAATACATGGAATTTTAGCATAGGAACATCTCACCTTTATGGCCTCAAGCTAACGACGAAGCAGAAAGGTTTATGAGAACAAATGGCAAAGCAACTAAAGCAGCTAATGCAGAACTTAAAAGTTGGAAACAAGAGATATACAACTTTTTACGAAATTACGAGCCAAACCTCATGCAACAACCAACAAATCTCCCGCTGAGATGCTACTTGGACGAAAAGTGAGAACTAAATTCCTGAGTATACAAATCAAATCAGACGACAACAAAACCATGAAAGCCGATAGTGAGACAAAGGAAAAGATAAAGAACTATGCAGATCAAACTCGAAAAGCGAAGACAGATTTCGAATTTGGAGACAGTTTTCTAGTAAAGCAAGGAAAGCGAGACAAATTGTCAACTCCATTCAAACCCAAACCATATGAAATCATCAACAAAACATGATCAATGATAACAGCAAGAAGAGAAGACCATCAGATCACTAGAAATTCGTCATTCTTCAAGACATTAAAGAATTCACCCCATATTCCACCTTCGGACGACCAGACGTACGATGCAATAAATCTGAAGAAAGGTCGAGATGGATGTGACACATATATACCATGAGACTTAACATTAAGAAGATCACCACGAGTCAGAAAACTACCAGACTACCTGAAGGATTATGTGTGTATACAATGATGCAAAACGTTTAGAAGCTTTACCACATGCGTTGTGTAGCTATAATGCTTTCCTTATAAATAGTCTAGTATGTTGAGCTATAAGCTGTTCTGTAGATCTGGAGAGTTAATAACAATAACATATGTATCTTGTCAAGCTGAACTTGAACTCTACCATCAGTAAAAACCCAGAATATTTTTAGGATGTGACCATGAGAACTTTAAACCTACTTTACCCAGTTTTACGTTGACCATTTGTACTAATCAGAAAATTAAGACGCAAATTGATTATACTCATGAATTTCTACTATCTGAATTTCTGTTGTTAGAAAATGTTTTATTATTATTAGGATTACTTCGAAACATAGTAAACTGACTTTCAATTTAAATACATAAAGTTTAAGTCTGACAGAAAAGTAGGGAATTAGAGTTCTAGAAGCAGCGCTATATGGTAATATAGATTATCCCACTGCTGAATTCGCAGCTTAGAGATCCGAGATAAGACAGCAATATGAGGTGCTAGATGCAGGCCTGACAAAGTGTCAGTTATAGTACGTATGCTGTGGAATAAACATTGTCTATAGAAACAGGTCTTTTCCTCTTTCATTTACAAAATCCAAACAATGCAATGGATAGTTCTGACCTGTCAATCAAACTGGGCACATTGACCAATCAAAAATAGGCATCGATATCACTGCTTAATTACGCGTTGCTCTCCGCAACATTTCCTCACAAACATGGACCACGCACGGTTCTTTTCTTATTACAGTGCAGAGAAATTTGAAAGATCACGCAGAAAGTCACTGAAAATTTATCAGAAAAATGGATCGCCGTTGTGCTTCGGGGCACATGCGATGCAGATTGTCGTTATTGTAAACGAATTCAAGAAGACATTTAAAAGAAACAAACGTTCCCAAACTATACACCAGCATGGAAAAATGTCTGCGTTGGAAGTGATACGTTATTTACAACCATATGTCAATATATAAATACACAAAACTGTTTTTAAATAATGATTTTATTTGTTGTGCTTATGAAAATGTTTATAGAATTGCGTTGCAAGCTCCCCCAGCTTTGTTGGGGTGGGTTGTACGATTTTGGTTGTCGTTATCTAGAGGGTGATCGCCGACGGTGTAATTTGCCCGGAACAAGTAAATATCAATATATAGTGTGAAACTTATAGATTGAATAGATAAAGATCTGAGCAGATATTTCGAACAGAATGACACGAGCCCCGGTACATGTACAACAATAAAATTTACTCAAAAATTCATAAACAATAAAACTCATAAACAACTGTGATAATGCATTACATTAGAAAGATACACTTTTCGATTTAAGTTTTTCAACGAATTTCAAATACAAATATGCTTATACAAATAGCCGGTCTGTTAAGCGATAGAATTAATTCATCATCGAACCGAGTGAAAAGATCGAAATCACTGCCTTGTACAGATTCATAACCTGATGGTTCTGGTTCAGTCCAAATTACTGCGACTGTTCTTTTGACCTCCTTGTGCCTGTAAGTCTGGGTCCTTTCCACTTTTCCCTTTTTCCAAATGCTCAGGTGTTTCGCTGCCTTCGACCCTCCAACTTTGTGTGGTCACTTTTGGCTTTTCAAGTACGTGATACGTCACGTAGAACGTCTGTGGGACTATCTCCCCTTGTGTCTTCAAGCTTTACCGCTAGAATTGTTTCGTAGATTTTCCCAGACATCCAATCCCTTGGATCCTAATTACGAGTGAATATCTTCTAATTCAGCTCGGAGCCTTCCACCTTGTTCTTTCTCTCGCAGAAGAAGTGTAGACTCATTTAAAAGTGTTGCGATACGCATATTAAACCGAGAGTTTTCAAGTGGAATCACGCTCCCTTTATACAGCATAACCAATCCGAATTAAATATATCTCCCGCCCGAATTAGGCGCCAAAAATTGTAGTCCGTCTGCCAAACTGGATTACCCAATACCTATCGCTGGGAAGTTTCAGAATTGACAGTTTCGATACAGATCGGAGGTAAACCCCTATCCCTTTTCAGTTAAATAAACGAAGTTTCAATCAAGAACCACTGCTCGCATGACAGTGACACTACCAATCAGTGCGTTACGGCGATTTAAATTCGTGCCAGTCCCCATAAATCAAATTAATCGTTCACCTATCCAACTTAATGTTTTTTTCATAGATCGCCAGAAATTTGCACCCTTACAAATTGTACGCTCGTTGCTTATGTTCGAATTTGTATAATATTTGAGTAATAATTTTACATACAATATAGAAAATGTGTGAATACGATTTAAGTTTTGTCTTTTTGTTACCTTGGCTTAAAAAAGTAAATAAATTAAAATACTGGAATCCTGCATCATGCTTCTACAGTGCTCATTTTATTAAAATTTTCAAAATTGAGCATTATAACTGATGTCAACTTGACAAAATACCACCCTATAATTTAAAAATCGGATTTTGACATCAATTATTTCAAAATGTTAAATTTATTTATTTTGACTAGCGTTTTTATAATGGAAGGTTTCTAACAAATATTTTAACTGTATGAAGAGGTGAAACTGTAATAAAATAGTTCTTATGTCTTTATTCGGCTTGAGACTTTTAAAAAATAGCAAGCTTTGTCCTGAAATTTGTTTAAATGTTTGTCATGCTGACTCGAATAAAACTGTAAAACTTCTCTTGCAATTTACCGATTTTATAACACCTGCAAAATGTTACGACGTCAGTGAAGTAAGATGAAACGAGTCACACTAATTGGCTAACAACGGTAAAAGCGAATGCAAATATATCCTTTGTCCACGTGCCTGTTGTGGCTTATTTCGATGTGACATTATTATTTCCTTCTTTATTAAGAGATTATGAAAAATGATCGTTTTAAATGAATCTGATACAATTTAAATTTACTGGCTTATCAATGATACCCTTACAAAATGTTTGATCCGTCCAACTGATGATACACGTTCACGCGGAGTAAAGAACGTAAAATATTCCTTTCAATCACAGAGGAAACTTTGTATAAATTGTTTATTTATTTATTGTAATTTTAATACTTGTTTTCATAAACATAATTAAATTATAAATTCTAGATTTAAACTGTACTTGTTTTATTGCACTATGACAATTATACATGTACGATATAAATTTAACGGGTGCAAACACATAACGAAAGCTTTATTTTAACTTTTTTTTACTGTAACCATACTAGAAATTCTGATAATTAATAAGTATGCATAACTTTGCAACAACAGAAAGATTTTATTTTTTTGTCCTTTTCTAGCAAAATGTCTTCTTCAAGTTTGTCTTGATGTTCGTTCTTCTTCATAGATCGCAAGCAAGGTGCTGAAACTTTGGCCTGATTTTCGTCATCGAAAATCCTAATTTCACGAATATATACATGTATGTAGTAGTTCAAGCCTTTCTTTAACGCACGATCTGAAAGAATCTTGCAATCAGGATGGAAAGTGTCAGAAACATTGTCGAGAATATTGTCCGTTGAATCTGTAGGTGATGCTACCGAATCCGCCATTTTCACGATAGCTTGTGAACAGCAGCAACAGTAACTAAGTGGGCGGAGCTTATTGTTCGATGTCGGAACTATCCATTGGGTTTTTCGACACAGTAAACATCCATCTACCTAGTCTGTGTTCTATCAAACGCCAGCGACGTGAAAATGAGAGCGGTGTAACTTCAAAGGTACTTTTGAAGGACTGAATTTCGCATTCACTTTCTTCCTCAGTACTGATGTTGATGCGTTCACATCCTTTAAAAAATCGGGTCAGAATTCAACGAGGATCAAAATTTAATACTACACCTGGGTCGTTATTTAACAGGACAGTTCAAAAAGGGTCAGATTTCAACGTGAAATTTTGATCACTGCCGTTGAAAATGACCCGACCGGGTCAGAATTCAACGAGGGTCAAAATTTAATACTACACCGGCCTAACAAACTTTAACGACTTTTCATCTAGATATACCTGCATGAAATCGATAGGAATATGATTTATTTTCTCAGAAATAGCGAGTGTAGCGTTCGTGACAGACGAGATGCAACTACAGGACACAGGTGCTCGACGCGAGCTTGATGTTGAGAAAAAACAATAATCTGAAGGAAAAATATCACGCAGCGCGACAAAAATACCTCAGATTACGCCCAAGCAGCAGGCAGGGTGAACCCTACAACTTTGTACGAGACCTTATTTTACAAAAATAAAGGTTCCTACAGAGGCTGAAAAAAAAGGTCAATAACGCTAAACAGAACCTTCTAACTTTTATTATTACCGTATAGTTTGAAAAACGAATAATAAATCGTTTGGGTTAGCTCATTTTTGTTATTTTATTTTTGACTTTTTTGTTTTTATTTTTATAGTGCGTTTAGTTTACTCACCGTGTCACTCAATTTTTGTCGGCCACCCTGCCTGCTGCTGTAATTTAAATAATTATTATAAATATTATTAATATGGTTGTCATCGGAGAACCTCATTCAGCTAGATTAGCAAGAGAGCGACTAGAAGCAATCAGAAAATATTTACCTGTTCGTGATGCTGTCAAACAACAACTACAACAACGACAAGAATCTCATGTTGAATTTGAAGAGGATACAAAGCAATTATTTAAACCTATTGTCGAACCAACAAAGAAAATTGTTACAGCAACTGAGGCAACACAACGAGCTCTTGAAACATTACCTGCTGATATTGCCGGTCGTATTCAAGTAGCTCAACCAATATCAACGGCGCAAAAACAAAAAATTCTCTTAATGAGCAATGCTGAGCTACTTGATAAATTTACTGAGGAATTCACTAATACAATTAATATCATTTAAAACTTTGACGATTTAGCTAATTTTGCTGCTGCGAGTTTTAGTTATAGGGATAAATTCTTAAAACCTGATCATCAAAATATCATTAAATCCCGTGAACAATGGCAAAGAGTAATATACCGCATACGTGCTAACGTTGAGCAGATTAAATCAGATGATGAAATATACAGAGAATATAATAGGAATTTTAATCATATCGTTGATTTAACAAAGAAAGAAGCAAGACTAGAAAGAGAAGAAGCAAGAGAACAGAAGGAACGAGAAAAAGAAGAAGCAAGAGAACAGAAAGAACGAGAAAGAGAAGAAGCAAAAGAACGGAAAGAACGAGAAAAAGAAGAAGCAAAAGAACGGAAAAAACGAGAAAAAGAAGAAGCAAAAGAACGGAAAAAACGAGAAAAAGAAGAAGCAAAAGAACGGAAAAAACAAGGAGAAGAAGAAGAAGCAGAAAGACCAAAACGAAAATATACAAAAAGAACACAAGATGACCCTCCCCCTGAAACATTGGAATTATCACAATCTCCACCATCTCCACCACTACCACAACAACCATCATTATCATTACCATCGCCATTAAGATCATCACCACCAATGACAAGGGCAGCATCAAAAAGAATACAAGAAGAAAAAGAAGGATCAAAATATTGGTCGCCAGGCTTACGGAAATTTCTGGAAGAACAACGATCATCACCATCACCATCTCCTCCACCACAAAAACAGGATCCACAATTATTATTATCACCGTCTATGTTAGAAATGGAGAAAAAATCAGAAGAAGATTCAGATAGGGAGATCAAAATTCAAAAATTAATTGGCCGTGCTGAATCCATTAAAAAAAATATAGATGAAATGTTAAAGGGGGGGAATATATACCCCACGTTACTGATATCTTATTATGATGGATTAGAAAACATTGTATACAAGTTAAGTGAATTAAGATTAAAATATTCTGAAATCAAAAAGATTATTCCAAAATCTTATTACAATGTTAGGGGAAAAGGTTTCTCTACCGGAGGTGATTTTACTCTATGTCCTAATAACGTTATCTCTGACGTTGAACGTCTGGAGATTCTCATTGGAGGAAAACGAGCTGGTAATAATTCTCCAGAAATAATTAATGAAGCGGCTGATATTTGCAGACGGTTATTTACTGGCGGTATCATGGACGTTGATGTTTATCAGTCTCTTATTAATGAAATTGCCGATGACTACTACAGTGACTAAGTACGTAATTAAATACAATTACTATAATAAAATGATCGTACATAGTACTCAACGTGGACCAACCATGGTCAGGGCAATAAATTCACGATTACCAGTATACAAAACAATCTACGGAGATGGACTAGGTGATGTTGTTCAGGGTCTATTTAGAAGGATAGCCCCAAAAGCAATACCGATCGCAAAGCAACTGGGAATGAAAGCTATTGATGTTGTTCGTGAAAAAGGTATTGGTGCTATAGGTAATCTCGCTGGTAAAGCATTTTCAGCGATTAAAGATAGACTAGCACGATTAATACGACGAAAACCTCAACCTGTAAAATTACCTAGTACTGAAGTAATGCCTGCAAATGTCAGTAAAATAATAAATCAAGTTGCGAATCAAAAACTAGCGGAGTTGGCTGATGTACCATTATCAGAAAAAGAAAAAAATATAACCGCTAGTCTGATAGCAGGAAGTGGTCTCACTTCCCGAAGTGGTCTCACTTCCCGAAGTAATCTTCGTTTTAGACGATAATAAATATAATAAAGATGTTCAAACGTATATCTGATCCCGCATTTGACATGGACGCACCAGTACTTAAAGATGAGTCTGTGCGTGATTATCAATATTATTCTTATGATGCTCGAATTCCAGATCAGCGTGGACGAATTGAACTGCAAGTTCAGGATACAAGTAGGTATTTCCTACCCGCTGAGGCTTTTATTGAAGTAGAAGGTAAAATTTTTAAAGCGGATAATACTGAATACGATAATAATGTTGCTTTTGGTTTTGTTAATAATGGTATTATGGTGTTATTTGACAGCGCCACTTATATGATTGATGGTAAAAATATTGAATCAATTCAGAAGGACATTGATGTTGCTACAACGATATTAGGTCTAGCACGATATAGCGACGATTATTCAAGATCAGCTGGTCCATCAATGATGTTTGTAAAGGACACTTCTGATCACCCGAATCATAAAAATGTAACTACAGGTAATGTAAGAAATGCTGCAGGAACCGCAGAAACTCCCGCAGTAATATCAATGAACGCAAATTTCAACTTAGGATTTGCATCACGTAAAACAATGTTGAAAGATAGAATGTTTTCATGTGCAATTCCACTTTCACACATATTTGGATTTTGCAGAAATGTCAGAAAAGTTATTTTCGGAGCTAAACATACGGTTGTACTTGTACGAAAAGCCACGGACGATGATGCAATATGGCACGTTAGAGGAGCTGATGATCCTGCAACTGTGGCACTTCATGGTAAAGTAGTATTAACCAAACTTTCATTATGGATGCCAGTAATGACTCCAACAATACCTGAAGAAGAACGTCTACTTGCTTTTATGAATCAAGGTGGTAAATCAGCGTTGTCATGGTTAACAGTGACCACAGATGCTGTTCAGAGTGCAATTAATGGTTTATTTACATGGCAAATAGCCTCTCAACAGGGAATAGCCGCACCACGACATATATTCATTGCGCTTCAGGATAATACACGTGTAGGTAATCAGATAAAAAGTTTAATGATATTTGACAAACTTGGTGTTTCCGAGGTTTCTTTAAGAATAAATGGACATCAAGAACCATCCGAAGATATATTACTGAATTTCGATCAAAATCATGTAGCACGTGCATATCATCGTCTAATGACGTTCATGGGTCGTGATCAAAATATTGATACTGGTTTACAAATATCACAATTAGATTTTACAACCTTATATCCGATTTATTACTTTTCGCTCGAACATTTAGATTTAACCAGACAGTCAGTAGTTGATATAGATTTTCGAGCTCGTGTTAACAGAAATATTGTAGATATTCCTAATTACAGAGCAATTGCTGTCATACTCAGCGATAAATCAATGTTACTTGAAGGTGCTGGTGGACGAATGAGAGTCGTTGATGCGCCAGTAGAAAACATGTAATTAAATCGTTTATGAATATTATAATGTCGTATAATCATGTTAGTGTTAGTCTGACTCCTGGTCAGATTAAAAGGATACAAGCAGCATCAAAAAATAACTGTGGATTAAAAATATCGCTAAAGAAAGATCAGATGAGCGGTTCAAATAAATTATCTCTTACAGAACGTCAGCTCGGGCATTTCAATGAAGCCAAAAATCAAATAAAGGTATAAAACTTAATCTTTCTGCGGGTGCCATTAAAAATATCATTAAGACGGGTGGTATATTTCCACTTCTTGCTGCTATACCAGCATTAATAGCCGCTGCAGCCCCAGCTGTTGCAAAAGCAGCTGCATTAGGCGCCGTTGGAACCGCTGCTGAAATGGCATTAAAGAAAGCAACAGGAAAGGGAATCAAAAAAAAGGGAAGGGGTCTAAGATTACCAGGGACTCCACATTCATGCTACGGAAAAGGCCTAAGATTACCAGGGACAGTTTACTAATATCTCCTATGTCCAATTTTGATTTACTAGATGCTGCTAAAAAATTAAAAATAAAAAACTTCAGAGGTGTTTTCATGCGTGATCAATTACCAAAACAATCAAATAACATTGAAACAGGTATTATTAATCTCGATGAAAATTCTGGTCCAGGCACACATTGGGTCGGATATGCAATTGATCCACGTGGAATTATTTATTTTGATTCATATGGACTAGCTCCACCAAAAGAATTCTTAAAGTATATTAGCGGCTATCAAAGTACTCCAATATGGTATTCAACGTTACCTACACAAACATTAACCGATCCACCAATATGTGGTCGAGAAGTACTTAACGTACTTGATGCTATATCAAAATCAACAAAACCACCCCACAAAGTTGTACATGAATATACTACGTCACATTTAAACAGACATTAGTAAATATAATGGTGGATATTTATGGAAGATCTTCTCGTGGTAAAGGTCATCAGCAAGTTGATTTATCTAAATACGCAACTCTCGATCAGCTCAGAAATGAAATTGATGATTTATTAAATATAACCAGTGTGGATCAAAACGAAGTAGTCGTTTTTCAGGATAAGGAAGGACGATTAAAAACTAGTAATATACAACTACCAGATGTACTTATACGAGTTCCTAATGCGGTTGTTAATAATATAGTTACTTTTACTGATCAGGGTAAAATACAAGATTCCGGTACGTCAGTCAACGATTATATTAAGAAAGCTGGTGATTCATTTACAGGTTCAATTATTATGAATCAAAATAAAATTATAGACATTGGAAACCCAACCGCAGATGCAGACGCCGCAACAAAGAAATATGTCGACGATCAAGAATCTAAGTACGTATTGGTCAACGGCGGTATAATGCGTGCATTTCTCAACATGAATAATAATGGCATTAATAATCTTAGAACACCAGAATATGATTTTGATGCTGCAATGAAAAAGTATGTTGATGATAAGGAAATTCCTATTTCAACTTCGTTAAAAACAATTGGTGATGAAATGACTACACTTAGTGCTAATTTTTCCAAACATATAGAAACGTTCTTAAATTTTCGTAGAAATGTAAACAAACCCATTAAAGAATTTTTTGGGGAACAACCAACCGTTGAAATAAAACTAGCTGACGTTAACACGAAACTCAACGACATTGTCAGTGGAATACCTACTATTGTTCAAAAAACTAATCTGATTAAAATTCCACACGGACAAATTAAAAATATCGTATATACAGTAGCATCAGGATCATCAACATGGACACCACAAAATAACACACTTGAACATACCGCAGAAGTAACTGGGTTATACAGGTTATCTATATACGGTTCGGAAATTAATGCTGCCACTTCATTATCACCGAATGAATATCGTAATACTCTATTGGTGGTGCTAACCAAGAACATCAAAGAAATCTTTACTCTGATATCAACAGAAATGCCTCCGAGACGTTACTGGTGGTGCCTAGAATTCGTAGCTGAAACTTAATTAAATGACGTTGTTAGTATAATGGATCAACCTCAGTCTCGCATCGACGTTCAACGTTACAGATGCAATCAGGTATTTGAGCGTCTCACTAAACTAAATAATTTTATCGACTATTATAACACGAAAATAAAAAAATACAAAAGACGTATAATTGTTATCGATGTAGTTGTTTACTCGGTTTCTGCTGTTATTACTGGAACAGGATTATTATTATCAATGTTGACGATGACAGCACCTACTATTATAACCATTATTGTTTCAGCATCAACGACTATTGCTGGAGTTCTCGGTATTATAGCCAAAAAGATAGATACTTGTACAAATGCTAAATTGCACGATTATATGATTAAATTACATACAGTGGCAGAGGCATGTTCTAAACTATCTTTGTACGTTTCTTCGTGTGTCAGTGATGGTGAAATATCCGATACTGAATTTGCGATGATTATGAAAACTTATGATGACGCTTTTAAGGTAATCGCTAATGATTTTAACGAATTAAATAACAACAATAATAATAATGACAGACAGGGAGTTACTTCAGCAGATCGTCACTAATACAACTCCGTCAAAAACTACTATGATATCGTTAAGTTCGACCAATCCTGAGTTTAGTGTCAATTTTCCAACATCAATTCCTGCAAAAGAAATAGCATTAGCACAATTGCGAGTTTATTATAGTTGGCCCAATATTAGATCAAAACCATTTGGTGGACTACAGCCAAATAATTCATTAGTATTTGCTAATAAGAATAAGCCTGATGGAACTCCTGATTGGCAAGTAGTTGCTATTCCAACAGGCAGTTATCAAATAGAACAGATTAATGATGAGTTCCAACGCAGAATTAAATCTATTACAGGAAAAGAATCCAAAATAGCAATTACTGTCTACGAACCAACACTATCTGCGGTTATTGAAATAAATTCCCCTGATTACTCCGTAGATATTTATCAAAGTTCGATTAGATCAGTATTAGGTTGGCCTGAAGATCCACCGGTTTATCAAGGACCACCAGAACCACAAGATCTGATTTGTCGTAGATGTTGAAAAATTTATACAACTTCCAGAATATCGAAAAACTTATCCGTTTATAGAGACTCCGGATGCTTATCGTGGTTATGCACAGCATACTCATTATATAGATTTCGTTCGGGGTAAAGGTACAACAAGAATAGCAACAATTAATATTGAAGAAATTAACTCAAAATCAAGACCAATTAAATCTGAACACGGACGTGTACTTAATGATTTAAAAAATCTATTTTCTAGCATTAGCACTTCCTACAACGATGACTTAAAAAATCAAATAATTGAGACAATACAAATTTGAATCAGGTTGCATCAGACTTAGAATATGTAAATAAGGCTATCGTTGACAGAGAAAAAACATTAAACGCACCGGCAGATAGATTTCATAGTACTTATATAGTTAATGAAGATGATCCTATTCAGCGTGTAAGCTATAAACGTTTATTTAAAACAGTATTTCTTAAATATTATGGAATCACAGAAGAACAGCTACCAACATTTGTAATTCCCGGATTTAACTCTGAAGAGCTAAAGAAGTCAGTTAATGATCTTATTGATGAACACTTTAAAAGAATATGTGATTCATGGAAAAAATTAATACCTACACCGGTTATACTAAAACATAATAACAATCCCTTTGGTGACGGACGTCATATCTCACCTGGTGTTGTTAATATAACAACAACAATTGCGGTCAATCTAGTATGTGACGTAATTGATGACAGTTATCAAGTAGATCTTTCAAAATCTAATCAGGCCCAACAGGGGTATATACTATATTCATTTAGCCCTAAAGACCCACCCGGTTGGTTAATTGTGTCTGAACCAATTAACCCAATTTATTTACGAGTTCATAATCCATTTCTGACAAGAATAAATTTCAAACTCACTGACCAGGCAGGAAACATTTTGGATCTAAGACAAAAGTCTCTTAATATTAATTTGTATATACGCTCATAGAACGTCCGATTAAATAAGCAGGAGGTAAAAAAATAATCTGATTAGTAAATACATGAATAATAATCAATTTCTATGATTAAAGCAATTGTGTATATAATAAAGCGAGATAACTCAGCTATCTCTCTCTGCGGAGTAAATTGAGCGATTATTTCCCTTACTACTACGTCGTTACCTGTACAAACCCAGTTGTAATATACGTGTATAGCGTATTAGTCCGTCTGTCTGTTACCTTAACGAACTATAAATTATACGTGCAAATTATTTTATGAATTTTGAAAAACTGAAGTACAGTTCTACATTCTGTTAGTAATACAAGTTCTGTGAGATAGCGCAAATATTATATATATATATACTTAAATTCAACTGTATTATTGATAAGAGAACGATGGCCGAAGTGGTAAGACGGTTGGACGTAGATCGAAGTTGTGCAGACTCTCGTGTGTTCGAGTCTCCAAAAATGCTAAAGATATTATCTTGCATTTGGCGACTGATGCTATTTAATTGGGGGAACCCGGAGAATTTCCTCGATATCCACAACAGATAAAATACACTCTCCTATCATACACCCTTGAGGGGTGTACTTTTTACACTCCCGGGGTTTTGTATGGGGGGAGAGTGTACAAAATTTGTTGGACGTAGACAAGATTCCCCCGTCATCACCATCTGTATATATTCATGTTCATACAATCATATGTCATTAGGATAAGTTTGTGTTTGTGCCGTCTGCAAAAATCAAAATCATCACCATTTGTATATATTCATGTTCATACAATCATAATCATCTGTATATAATCATCATCATTTGTATATATTCATGTTCATACAATCATCCTCAAAAAACAGTCCCCTGACCTTCTGATCCTGCTAAGATGTCATATGGCAACTTAGAGGTTCACATGGGGTTATGGGGACTACATTTTTTTAAATAATTATTCAGAGACTGATATTATTTTTTATTTTAAAGAAATAATTATTATATAATGAACCAAGAAAACATTAATGATATTATTTCTGCTATTAAAAAATTAAAACATAACAGAATAAATCTATCTGATAATCTTGATCCTGAAAAAATATTATGTGATTATGAAATATTAAAACAAAGAAAAATTGACAATAAATACACATTACCATCCAATTATAAATTTGTAAAATTAATCTATCAGTCTATGCTTGAATCCTTGGCGGTGGTAAATGAAAAACAGGTAAAGCTATTTGCGCCTCTTGCACGTTCGATCGAAAATATCAGATCCGAACTGTCTCGTGAATACGAGAAAAAAAAGATTGTAGATAATCGTGTAATGCAGTTAAGAAAAATTATGTTATTTGATTCTGTCAAAAGTGAGAGTGACACAGAGAGCAGCGACGGTGAAAGTACCCATGGCAAAATATAGAGTCGAACTATATACAATTTATTTATTAAGGGTATAGAGTTAGATAATATATTCAAATATAATCAGCTGATCGTATTTGAATGAATATGCTGATTTGTATATTTTATCTGCAACATCACGTACCGATCGACTGCAAATACCAAAATATCTGGCAGCTGCACACATTGATGGGAAGGTCATTTCTTGGTCTGTTTCTGTATTTATGGATTTAATAGTTCTTCTTGCAAACTTTTTACATTTTCCAGTATTTCCGCGTGCAGCATTCTGACTAGGTGTAATAGCCTGTAGGTTAGATAACTGATTATTCTGGGGATTTCCGTCAATGTTATCAACTACAAGTCCATCTTTGATGACCCCAAAATAACATTCAAATACGAATCTACTTGATAAGTATTTTTTTCCCTTAGCAACACCAAATCTAAAATAACCTTTAATTTCAACATTACCTACTGGTTTTTTCAATCTGCAGTGTCTGATTACACCATTTCGTGATGCTTCATAATTTGTGTATACTGGATGTTTCACAAATTCGTTTTGCTTCATTTACATATAATATTATTTGTCTAAATCATTGTTTTGAAATCTAACCAGATAATCTTCTACGGTTTGTATAGGAGATTTACCTGGCGATGTATTATTTTTTTGTCATAATATCGTTTTAGTTCTCTGTATTTTTTTCCGCCACATTTTAGACACAATTGAGTTTTTCCTCTGACTCCAACACCACATTGAATACACGGTATTGGTCCTGTACTTCCATTTTTGAAACTTTGTGCATGATATCCGCAATATTTGTTCACGCACGATTTATTACAAAGAGAAGTATATCCAATTCTGAGCCAAGCACATTTGTTTTTTGTTTCAAGCATTATATATATATACTAAAATTTTAATTTAAATACTTGTTTTAATTATATGAACGAATTATCGGCAATTGAACCTCAGATATCCAGATTTGATCTCGATCGATTATCAGAATATACATTTAGTACTTTGATGCAAGATCTGGCATTAACGGATGAGGATATAACCGAACGTATTCGTGAAGCAAAAAAGGAATTTCGTAATAGTGGTGCTGCTCATGTATGGTCAACATTCAGAGTCGGAAATGTTACTAATATGATGAATGATGAACGAGGAAAAGTAATTATTAATCACCTTGATGATCAAAAATATTTTATTTTAATAAAATTTATTGTAAATACAGAAGAAGATATTTGGATTATTCGTGATAAGCGCTATCCAGTCCGTGTGCAGTCAGGAAATAATATTGTTCTCTTAAATAATAAATCTAAACCCAGAATACTAACCGGTGTTGATAAGATATATTATGAACGGAGCTACCCAGTTACTGCAGTTGTATATGCAATATATCCGCTTAATAATAAACCTGACGTCGGGGATCTAAAGCCTATGAAACTGTCAGAGTCAAGAATAAACTGTATAGCTGAACGAGTTACAGAACATTTTACAAACGCTATACGTGGTAATGGTTTAACAGATTTAAGGCGTAAAAAAATAAATACTTGGGCAGAATCAGTTAAAGATACCGGAGCGTCTATCAAAGATGTCGCTGAACTAGAAAAGAAATTAAGATTTCCAATAACGGTAAAAACGTTAACCGGAGAGATTTTATATAAACCAAAATACACAAAAAATAGAACTCCTATAATAATCGTTGATCATAATTCGCACGCATGGACCTCAGCAGTAACAATATTTCCACTAGACAGAGCGGTTAAATTTTATGATGGTCATATATTTGATTTTATCAAAAATATCAGTAAAAGTGACCCTGTATCCGTTTGGTTATTTCAAAGTTCAGAATATGATCATTACGA
Organism: Megalonaias nervosa; assembly: GCA_016617855.1. Classification (NCBI taxonomy): domain Eukaryota; kingdom Metazoa; phylum Mollusca; class Bivalvia; order Unionida; family Unionidae; genus Megalonaias; species Megalonaias nervosa. The sequence goes on along the minus strand of JAECUM010024815.1, from coordinate 7,045 downwards.
TCAATTTGTACGGCCTAATGGTGATATTTACCGTATAGAATCTCTTAATGTAGAAATGGAAAATCTTGCGCTGAAATATACTTCAGACGATGTCAAAGTTAGACAATTATTAAATAATTGTTTTACAGTTCCATCTGTAGCGGCTCATTTCGCTCAGGAGAAAAATTTATGGAAACCAACAAGATCGGAATTTCTTGAAGATATTCATAAAAGCTGTGTAGAATATGGACACGGAGGATTATGGAATACTAAATATAAGTGTAATGACGTTATATCCGTTGATATGGTAGCGTGTTATCCTGGAAGTTTTCTTGGATACGGAGAATGTTCTGAATACTTTAAGAGATTCGGACATCCATCACACGAGATGACCAGGGTTGCGATAAACGGACATTTACCAGATTTTGATCTAACCGGATTTGCTCATGTAGAATCATTCGAGTTTGCAGAAAATCTCCATCCGATTACTTATGTTTGGTTTGGAAGACATTTTTCAGAAAAATGTTGGGTTCCAATAGTACTATTGCGATATATGCTTGATGTTGGAATTTTAATATCTTTACAGGTGAGTGAGGCGATTATATCATATAGTCCACAGAAGCAAGTTTGGTTACCAGAACCAAATAGATTTAATATTGATGATGCCAGGAAAGAATTTCCTGATCTTAATGAAGATGACATTATTAAAATTACTAATAATATATGTAAATGCAGAGACGAGCACGATGAAAAACTTGCAAAAGATCTTGGTAGAAAGATAATTGGTAAATTTACTCAAGGAGGAGCCTATGATCATAAAAGACACTGTACAAGATTGATTATGGACGATGCTGAACTCGATTTTATAATTGCTGATACAACAGAAAAAAATAAATTTATAAATCGGAGTAATGCTTATTTGTCAGACGGAACCAAACTAGGTACAATTGTAAGTTATCTTGATGGTGACTCACCGCAGTTTACTCATTTAAGATCATCTATGTTGGCATATGTTTCTATAAATCTAATGTCTATGATAAATAAATTTCCTCGTGATGCTGTCAGAGTCGCCACGGATTCGTTTTATATAAATAAAAAATATACGGATTTGTTAAAACCGCTACTTGGTAATGGTGAATGGGGATCATGGAGAATAAAACAAGAAAATATATTTAGCTATTCTGAATCTGCCGACGTTGAAATTAGGGAAATATATCACAAAAATAATAATAAAATATCAAAATCATCAGCACCATCTGTGTACGATCCTGTGGCTAGACATAAAACCGTTTATCTTAATGGGTGTGGAGGGTCAGGTAAAACAACACGTGTGATTAAATTATTCATGAATAATAATTCGGATATAATTGTTTTGACACCGACACATAAACTCGCCAGAGAAATAAAAGAGCGAGGAGTAAAATCGTGTACATATCATAGTTTCTTTAGATGGTGTGGAGACACATGGACTCCTGAGCGAATGGGTGAGAAATATATACCTAAATATATTATATGGGACGAGATATGCACGGTCTCGTTAGAAATATTAAAAACATTTCTTGAATGGTTATTGACGAAGAATACTGCTATAATAATGTGCGGTGATCATGGTCAACCACCACCCTTTGTTGGACAATCTCCACATGAATGGCTAAAGAATAACGTAGATTATTATGAAGAAATAAATGATGACCATAGAGCTATTGATGAACCGCTGAAGGAATTTAAAAGGTTAATCAGACTACAACCAGACAGAGTACAATGTGAAATAATGCGCGGAGTAATTCCAGAGACTTCTATGAATGATTTTCTAAATTTATGGAATCCCGCTGATTTAATAGTTGCAAGTAGAAAGATAGTTCATGATGAACTACAGGATAAATTATTTCTGTTACATAAAGAAAAGTTTTCAGATCTACCTGTACCTTTGTGTTATCGCCCAGCAGATACTCGACGACAGAATATTGATGTTGAAATTCCTGGTGGTGGAATACAGAATCTTGTCTTGAATGATATTGTTTTAGTTGATATTAATGTCGTTGAGAATACGCTGAATATGAATAAATCACCGTGGACGTTAGGATACGCTATAACTATTCACTCGTCACAGGGGTTAACTATTTCTGATACAAATATTTGGATTATAGATGATCGGATCGAATGGTCGAATTTAGTCTATCTCGCAGTTTCTAGGGTCAGACGAATATCTCAACTACATAGGGTTATTATGAATTTTACAGAAAATAATGATCAGAATGTTAATAATGACGTAATAAGAAAAAACTATCTGGTTATAAGCAGTGTGATAAAAAAAATAAGCGTGACTTTGATATTGATGTTGAATTTATTATAAAACTAAAAGCACAACAGAATAATAATTGTGCAAGTTGTAACTGTAATATGTTATGGCAATATTCGAATAATAATCCAAGACAATTTACCGTAGACAGAATTAATAGTGATCTTGGTCATATACGTGATAATGTGATGCTGACCTGTCTTGAGTGTAATCGACGTAGAGGTTCTGGTTATGTAATTGTATGTGGTGGTAATTGTGTGTCTTCAGGGATTACCTGTAATTGTTCACGTACAAATCCACGTTGAGGGGCTGTAGAATCTAATCTGTAGATTGGAGGTTTACCAGTGGATCTAACTATACTAGAAATTGTATGTGTAGTCACGCTCCAGATAGGATCAGTTGCTCTTTTTTTACCACCTTCAAGTTCGCCAGGTTCGTATAAATATCTTACAGTTACATTACCTAATACTGGTTGAGGTTGATGTCTGTCATTGCTACGGGGTATATATTTTTTTGTGATCGCAATAGAAGGTTTCATGGAAGTTGAACGAGTAATTTCGTTATTTAATGCAGCTATCACATTTGGTAACCTTGCAACCCATTCACGAGATCTCTCACCGGATTTAAAGTCAGTAGATATTTCTTTTGCATATTGGTATCCAAATAACCGCTCAGCAAGTGTTCGATTAAATCGTTCAACCATTGCCTGATCACGATGAATTTCAGTGTGTCCTCGTCTGATTTTAACGTTATGTTTTTTCATCAACGATAATACCGCACCAAGAAATTCTTTGCCAGGATCAACCTGTAATAACTGTGGCCATCGTAAGGGTCCTCGTTGATAAATTCGTTCAAACGCAGATGAAACTTCAAACGCTGTCTTTGTTGATAATGGTTCAGCTTCCTTATATCTACTTGCAACATCAACGACAGTTAATGAGTATTTGTATGTGCGTGATTGACGTTTACCAATTTTAATGGTATCGTGTGGTAAAAATAAAATATCTGCTTGATGAACCTCATTAGGGACGCTGACATCAAAATGTGAATATTGAATTTTTTTAGGTGGTTGTAGATAAATTTGCCATATTGCCTGTCGTGCTAACCACGCTGCAGCAACAGAATGTGAGACTTTTGCTGCTTCAGATAATTTACTAATAGCTGATCTACCTCTCCAATATCCTCTTGGGCTATAATAAATGGATTCCATTATAATATTTATATAATTAATTACTAGCCCCTAGCATTATTTTACTTTTCATGGCAGATTTTACTAGAAAACTAGCTAATTTATCTCTGACAGATTTATTTGGTATAGAATTTAATGCATGAATCAATTTTACATCTGCGAGATGCCTTTGTTGTAAATCTTTACTTTTATACGCAACATCATGAACATGACACGCTTTATCAATCTTATTTACTGGATGCTCTCCTGGTCTTGGTTGATCTTGATCATCAAGTCGGATGTCAAGTCGGGTTCCAGGACCACAATAATTATATCCTGGTAAGTGTTTTTTCCCCGGATATTTAGCCCACGGAGTTCCTGGTAATTTTCCTAATAAAGCGGCTATATCTCCACCTGTCTTTGTTTTAACAAATTTGTATTTCTTGGTACCACATTTTACACATTTGCCCGTCAGAGCACGTCGTTTATTTTTTGTTGTTATTGTAGTTAGTTCAGCAGTGGGTGTAGATGCTCTACATCGAACACAATATAGACTCATATTATTTATTATATGGATATAATTGACTTTTCAGCGACACGAAAACAGGAGCCAGTGAAGCATCACCCAGCATTACCAAATTCGATAAGGATGATTATAATAGGTCCATCTGGATCGGGTAAAACACAACTATTATTAAATTTAATAATGCGGTGGTTGAGATGGGACAAGCTGTATTTAGTAGCACCATCCGTAGATGATCAACACTGTTACGAAGTACTTAAAGATTTTAATGAAAATGCAAAATTGCTGAATGAAAACGGTAATGATGTGGTTGATTTTATTACCGATATTGATGAGGCTCCATCTGTAGATGACCTAGATGGATTTATTAATAATTTAGTGGTGTACGATGACGTTATGTTGGACAGACAAACAAATCCAGCTAGAATATTTTCTCGAGGTAGACACAAGAATACAGATGTTATATACGTCACACAACGATATACACAAATACCTAAAGTGATCAGAGACAACTGCAATATTTTAGTAATGTTTAATGGAGTAGATAATTATACTCTACAGAATATTTATTATACTTGGTGTTCAGGGGATATGGACATAATGAAGTTCAGAAACTTTTTTGCTCAAGCACAAGCTGTTCCGTTTGGATTTATTACAATAAATTTACATGATCCAAGATCTAGATATCGTATAGGTCTGGATAAAATCTTTGGTTAATTACAGCAGCAGGCAGGGTGGCCGACAAAAATTGAGTGACACGGTGAGTAAACTAAACGCACTATAAAAATAAAAACAAAAAAGTCAAAAATAAAATAACAAAAATGAGCTAACCCAAACGATTTATTATTCGTTTTTCAAACTATACGGTAATAATAAAAGTTAGAAGGTTCGGTTTAGCGTTATTGACCTTTTTTTTCAGCCTCTGTAGGAACCTTTATTTTTGTAAAATAAGGTCTCGTACAAAGTTGTAGGGTTCACCCTGCCTGCTGCTGCCCATGACCCGTTCTGACATTGGACCCTCTCTATCATACTATATAAGAGACTTATATAGTATGAGAGAGAGGGTCCAATATCAGAACTGGTTAGGAGGGTAATCTGAGGTATTTTTATCACTCTGCATGATATATTTCCTTCAGATTATTGGGGGGGGGGGTGTTTCTCAACATCAAGCTCGCGTCGAGCACATGTGCTACAGCATTGATGAAATTTGACCTGGAACTCGCCATTTGCATTCCGAGTCACATGACTACACAAATCTCGCAACCTACATGTCGATAACATAGGAGGTCCAATAGTCACGTGATATCAACAATAAACCGTTTCGAAAGTTGTTGTACATAGAATTCGAAAATATTAATTAAATCTCACGTAATACTTGTACATAAATATAATGCATGCGCACTTAATTCTCAACATATTTATTCTGAGAACAACGAATAGAATCATTTCATTATCGCAGCAAGGTGGAGAAAACAAGATTCATGAAGTCTTAAGCACGTGTCAGCGATGTATTTTGTTGGTATCACGTGACTACCGCATTGACCTGTGCTCTCCACTTGTTGAGTCTGTTTTTTTCCAAGTTGCTGCAACATTTACAGATTTCTGGTCGTTGTTTTCAGAATACATATTTTTAGAAGTTTATGTTCTTTTATTTTTCAATAAATATTATGTGACTTTCATTTATATGTTCCATTTGTTTTCTTACAGCAACATTAGAAATAGTTAATTGTTGATAAACGTGACTATTTGAACTATGAAGTCATTGACATGTAGGTCGCGAGATTTGTGTAGTCATGTGACTCGGAATGCAAATAGCGCGTTCCAGGTCAAATTTCATCAACGCTATAGTTTCGGTTAGTCTGTCAGCGGATTGAATATATAATGAATGCTATACTCGCAATATCAGAGAAAATAAATCATATTCCTATCGATTTCATGCAGGTATATATTGATGAAAGGTCGTTAAAGTTTGCTAGGCCGGGTAGTAAGCGGCTATCCCATGCCGTCCACGGTACATATATGACAGGTAAATTGTAAGCAACGATACGACCCCGTGTGATGCACCATTTGGTGTCGGCGAATTCCAACGTTTCGATTGGCAATGGACTCTGACCCTACACGCCAACATAAATGTCCAAATATCAAAAATGGGGTGGCAAGTGTCAGAGGAAACTAGGACTAATATCCGGTCTGTGGCGTCGGAGGGCGGCCTCCGACACCAGCTGCACCTGCACTGTCACGAGCTTAGCCGCTCGCAGCAGCAGCAGTGGCAAGACATTCAGTTGCAGCTTTAATCGGCCTGCCTTGAAGATAATCAATCATTACACTTACCTGTATCGCAGATGCGATGCTGCCATTTTCCCCATCTATCACAAGACGAACATGTTGGCGAAGCCTGACACTGGCATTTTACACAAGGATAAAACACTACTGTCAAAATTAACACAATTCAGATAGTATTATACCAAAATATACCACAATATAAACTTTATTTAATTGTTATATATATTTAATTTGCATTTTTTGTTTATTAGGTTTTTAATATTTTACTTTATTATATGATGTGGGTTATGAAAAAATTGTGTTTTGTAGCTGACCTTGTCCAAAATCAAGTTCCTTGTGTACCTCACCAAAATCATTCATTTTTTATTTTGTAAACAAATAATACATAGCAAATATTTTCTCCATAAATGTGGGTTTAATATCAGGATTATTATCAGTAGAAGTAAACATTTATTTTGGTCTGAGTAAAGGTCATTGTGTTTACCATGTTCTTTATTATAACTTTAGTAACAGACTTTCTACTTATAAGGTGGCGCTCTACAGTTTCGTATTTTGCATAGGGTTAGAATTTTAAAGAAAAGGAATTCCCCAGGGTTTCCTCACTAGTTATACTGGCTATTTAAAAATGACCTTGTATAGCTTATGTATTGTTCAGAGGATCTTTAATTCCCTTTATTTTGGTGTATGATTGATGGGTGTAATATGGGTTATAGAGTATACAGCTTGGCCTTACTCCAGATGTGCACCTTTCAAAAAGTGCTAGCTCCACTTGGTCATTTTCACTTCCTGAACT